>QLTV01000773.1:111909-145822 GCA_003457575.1 Thermophis baileyi | reverse complement strand
GAGTTGCCAGATGAAGATTGGTTCATGTGATGAACTTGGGGGTGTGGGGACAACGGCTTGAACTTTCAACGGGGTGGAGAAAACCCTGGGACTTCAGATTCGGGTTTTCTCCCAGCCGTGCTGACATGGCTCTGTTAATAAATTGGAACTTTGAGGAACGCTTTGCCTAAGCCTCTGATTTAATTTCAGATGCTATTCGGAACCCTGACACTATCCTGAATCTCTCATAAAACTCACCCAGCTGCCCCGAACCTCGGGGCGCTGTCCGGGGTCCTGAGCCCCAGCACCGTCCCGGCAACGGGCGGCACGAAGACTCAGGGAAGATGGAGGAGAAAGATCAAGCCGCTGGGGAACGAGTGGAGGACGATCCCATTAGAGGAATCAGGATCCGCTACTCTCCCTCCCCGGAGTTCGCGGCTGCCATGGAAGCCGCAGAGAGAGATCGCCAGTCGGAGGCTCGGTGCAGACTGCCAGCCCGAGCCCCTTTCTCGAATGGAGCGGACCTGCCAAGGAGCAGTTGGGGGGTTGAGTCCTCCCCCCAAGCGAGCGTGGGAGCCTCACCTGGGCGTGGGATTAGTCACGGCCCATGAGTGGAGGCAACAGAAGATCATGCTCACAGGCCGATCTGAAGGCGAGGAATCCCAGCCGCTGTCTCGCAGTCAATCGCTGACAGATCTCCATGACCAGTTCGGCCGCCTAACCGTAAGTTGGACTAATCCCCAATCGGGACCCGAGGCCACTAGATGGAACCTGGCCCAACCCACGTTCTCCTTCCCAAGGAAGCACCTGGGGCCCCAGTTGAGTGGGGACACAGCCTCTTTCCATATCACAGCCAGCGGGACCTCGGGGGACCCTCAATTCGGGGCGAAGCCTACGTGGACCACCCTTCACCCTGAGCCGCAGGCGACCCACCACGCCGGCCTAGCAAGCCCGCCTCTATGGCAGCAGAGAGCGTGGAGACTGCAACCTCCGGCCCAGCAGCCAAACCTCGGCATTGTGCCGCCGTGGCAAGCCCCACCTGGATGGGCTTTCTTCCCCAGAGTGGGATGGCCGCAGTGCCGCAGGGGCCCCTCTGCCACCCAACCTCGCGCTGGGGCTTGGAATGGCGCAGCAAAACCCCGTGATGCCAGGCCTTGCTGCACAGCCCCCGCCGCAAGGGCCCCTCCCCGCCGTTCTAGAAGCTAGAGTGCTGCTGAAAAAATAAAGGTATATTTAAAGGTAGGCAAATCAAAGGCCTACAAGAAAACCTGTGGGCTGTGCTAATGGAAGACATTTCATTTTTTTCCCCTTTCAAGACAAAGATAAATCATGACAAAGAAATGAATATATTACCATTGCCATAGTATTCCATGAATACTCACAGTCATTTGAATGTGAATGTGAAATCTGTGAAATGAAGAAATCTGGAAATAAATTACTATAATTCTTTTAATGTAGAAAGCCCAACATGATTCAGAATGAACAAAGTCAGGAAGTGAATGTGCTGTCTCTCACTTTTATTTATCGATTATTGCAATGTACTGATTTTAGCTATGTAATGCGATATGTATTTGCACAAATGATATTTTTTTCAGCTTTTGAAATCTGCAGGGTTTTTTTTTTTATTATTATGCAAACAGTTCCTCCTCACTCACTCAGTTTTTATTTTTCTCCATATTCTTCTGTAAGGCAACATTGCCCTCTTGTGGCTTTGTAAAAGGCATTGGTTTTGCTTTGAAATAACCTGTCCTATAACTGGTTCAGTCAATATTTGTTTTAAAGGTTCCATCTATGGCAGCAGAAGCATATAAATGAATCAAGTCACAAGGATCTGCATCTACCACAAAGAAAAAAGGGGAAATTTGTTTCCCTTTTCATTTCCATTTGTTTCATTTTCACCGTTTGGCACTTATTTTGTTATATTAAACAAAGGGAATGAAAATAAGCACACCTCATTGGCCTGGCTGGAAAACTAGTCATTACACAGTCACTCTTTTTATTTTTATTTATTCAATTGATGGGGCACTCCCATCAAGTGCAGTAAACTAGGTAGGAATTCCTGATTGCATTATAGTCATTGAAACATTACATCTACATCCTGTTTGTAATAAAATCAGTGCAGCATTAAATATTGATTTTGAATGTTCAAAAATGCCCCCCCCCTTTTTTTGTTAAGGATGAGAGCATCTTTGATTTGCATATTACAAGTCCTGCAGAACCAGTTTGGAAAGTAATATTAACACATTAAATCTTGCTTATGAGACCACCAGCTTTGATTAAGTGGCAATTGAAATCTGCATCAAATAACCTTGTCATAAACTATTCAAAGCCAATGCTCTAAAATGCACACACCACCTTTCAATAAGTAAATATATATAAAGAGACTTTTTTAATTGGACAATATCTTTTATCCACTTAGGATAAACAACAAGCTTTATTCTGAGAACTACTCAGTAAGGCAGACAGGAGAGTCTAAATCCACTCAGTAACTTCATGGCAAATCAAAATTAAAACTAGGACTCCTTGATTGAAAGCAATACCATTCTTTCCATTCAAGGCCTGTGAAATATAGAACAGATGCTAAAACTCGTTTGATTTTACCTTCATCTGAAATGATAAGTAATGAGTTGTAGTCACTTTCAGGAAAACTGGGTTTTATCTCCCCCCCCCTCCCGATGACAATAGAAGTATAAAATTATTATACAAGATGTTTTACAGGTGGCATCTTCGACCCACAAGATTAGCTAAAATGAACAAAAACTTATCGCCATTGTGCTGGAAATGCAAGGCAGCACCAGGAACTTTCTACCAGATGTGGTGGGTGTGTCCGAAAACAGAGATTTTTGGCATCAGATAAGAAGGTGGCTGGAAGAGATGCTAAACCAAAGTGTAGATTTAAAGCCAGAACTATTCCTATTAGGAATCACAAAAGATAAATATAGCAAAGGAACAATATTTTTAATGTTGCATATACTAACGGCAGCAAGATTGGTCCTCGTACAAAATTGGAAAAGTAAAGAGATTCCTCCTGAAGAAGAGATTATAAAGAAGATATTGATTTGTGCAGAAATGGACAGGCTGACTTTAGAACTCAAAGACAAGGGTGAGATGGAATATTATGAAATCTGGAATAAAATGTATCAGTGGTTAGAAGTGAGGAGGAAATGTCGGGACAGAGAAACATTGATAAGTTGAGAATTGAAAAATATTATTATAGTATTGTGTGATATGTAGGAATTGTATTTGTATTGAAAGTAACTTTTACATATGAAGGTATATATGTGTTTGAAGCTTGATAGATTGTACATATTTAAATATCGGGTATGAATGGTATTTGTCGTTAGATCAAACTTTATGGAAATGTTTGAACCAGAAAAGTCGCATTATGTCCAATGTTTTTGTTTATTTAATAAAAAACTATTTAAAAAAGTATAAAATTATTACATTATTTTTAAAAATGGTAAATGTACATTTCAGTCAGTTTACAGAAGAAAACTGCATAATCATGAATTTACTCAATCAATTTTTATTATGATCACAGACCAGCATTACCATGAATTTACTTATTCACTTGGGTGCTTCTGCTTACCTACTTGGAGCGCCACAGTTCTTCTGAGAAAATATGTACTGTGTTAATATAATTTACCTTCAGCACAGGGAACCTAGAACTCAACTTCCATTTTAGGACTTTGAGGAGTGTTTTATATAAACAAGTTCTGGAAGAACTCTGGAAGAAAACTGCTTTTAAATATATGTTTAGAAGATCCTTGTTGGATACGAAATTACCTCATTATATGACTAGTGCAGTATACAGGTTTCTTTGCAAAAAGCCTGTGGGTCAAAATGGGGAACATGAGGGAGATAATGTCTAATATTTGGACAATTGCACCTATTTATCCTAAACAATATTTTAAGGAAAATGCTTTCTTTTGGCATCATTCTCATCAAAATATAACAAATGGCAGAACATATCATGACTTTAGGGGAAAAAAAACTTTTTTGAGATCAACCTGAGGTTAGTACATGAATGGGAGACAACCAGGAAAATTAGGGCTATTAGATTATACTAAAAAGTAAGTTAAAAGACAACAATGCGGTAAGTATTGCAATTACAAACCACTTCTGTATTGTGGGCAACAAAGCAATTTAGATGTATTGAAACAGATTGAAAGTAAAATAAGCTGAAAATATATTGTGATAAGGAAGCCCAATTGTCCAATTTAATTTGTACGATAACTGCTACTGAATCTAATGTAGAAAATATGCAAAACAACAACAAAAAAAACCAACCAGCTGTATAAACCTAATTAGGAGAAAAGAAATGTACAAGTAATTTGAAAGCAAGCAATGCTATAAACCCTTGCTTGGGTAGAATCTGATGATTTGTCAGTGAAATCCTTTAACAAGGATCATGAAAACTGAAGTATCCACGTATACCTTCAGATAGTGGCAACATGATTATAAAAACTATTTCACATGTACATCAAATCGTGGGAAATGTACCAATATAAACCTGAGAAATGCATACCATAGAATATTTTATACAATTGTTAGGACATGTGGCTCTTTCATCCCTCTGCTGCGGCTCCGTTGCTCAAAATATGCGTCACAACCGCCAATGTGCGACACCCGCCAGCACGTGATTTATTGAGCTTTTCGATCTTTTTTTTTCCAGAGTTCAAAATGTTTTTGTTGCATGCGGAAATAAAAATGTGTTTTCTCTGTAGCAGTTCACTGATTTCATAAATGCAACACACACCATAGTTTTTTTATACATAGCATAAAGGTTAAAAAAATGATATATGCGGTGTTATCTTCATTTTAGATGTCAAAAGGGTTTTGTGGCTCCTGGTGTTTTCTTTTCTGTGGGAAACAGGTCCAAATGGCTCTTTGAATGTTTAAGGTTGCCGACCCCTGATTTAGACAATTGTATTTTAAGAAATATACAGGAAAAAGACTGCAAAAATCTGAAGCTGAGTTATTTGGCTTGCACAATGCACATAGAACAGATTAAACATTGAAGTAGCTTTATTAATAAGGATGTGATTATGTGATACTGATCTAACTTAATAATCTATGCTATTTTAGTTTTAACTTGCAATAGAATTTACTTTTAGCAAAAACAGTGACAGTTAGCTTCAAAATATTTTAATTATTTAAAAAAGCACTTCCTACCAGTTTTTAGGAAGTTGCTAAAAAACAAATCAATCTGAGGGCATTTTCTTGATTTATTCATCACACCATTTTAATCTTTTTTTTTTTTGTATTGTAATTTATGCTACTTTGTGGCTGCCTTCTGATTGAACTTATATCTCACTGCAATAAAGACATCATGCCGGCCACATGAATGTGGAAATGTCTTCACAGAGCGCTGGCTCATGGCCTTGAAACAGAGATGACTACTGCCCCCTAGAGTCAGCAACGACTAGCAGAGAAAATCCACAGGGGCTCCTTTCCTTTCTATAGTATAAGATTGCAAGAAGCTACATGCCGTACACAAATCTGTGCATTTCAAAATGTCAATATATATTCAGGAATAGTTCAAAGAATGTTAATATTCAAGCTATTACTTAAAGCCTGTCTCCACATATAAAATAACAAAAGGCTTTATACAAGGTACATGGTTGAATAAGGCCATTATGTGAATCATAGCTGTTAAATAAGAAATGAACTAGAGTTTGGTTTGGTTAAGGAGTGGACAACCATGCCAATGGCCCTTAAGATTCCTAGTCCCAGCAGTTGGCAATTGTTATCAGTAATAAACTATTTTGATTTTGCTACACAAATAAACACAGCATCTTTGCTCTTCAATTTTCCCAGTAACATAATTTCCAATCATTTAATATCTTTTAGAATTCTGAATGAGCATTTCCCAATGTGGACAGGTAATCTTGCAAAGAGGTACAATGTAATTGAAACAGGAAGCATGCCAGACATTTTTACTGGAATGATGACCAGAGATTTAACTTCGATTGATTCTGAATTTTATTATTTTATTTTAAAATACAAATCCAAAAATGTGAAGTAAACTTATACACAAACAAAAAATGCTTCAGTAACTAAAAAAAAATTACATAATATTTATAACTCTTCTATTGTCTATCTGAACAAGTTTACAACAGGAAACACAAGAAATCATTCTTCAAGAAACAATCTGTATAAATTTCTGGGAAAACCTTTGCACTCTGAAAATTGAGAAAGTATGAAAAACCAACACTATAAGATAATTGTTTTTCAAAATATCTTAAACTTTATTTCAGCTAATAAAATACACTGGATGTGTCAATGCTTTCCACCACTGAATATTCAGAATTACTGCAGTAGTTTCACTATATAAGCCTGCCATTTGTCAGTTTCTGTTGCTGTGAAATAAGACTGGCATACTTTTCTAGTAATATATGTTATTTGTTAGTGTTAATTTTCTGAAAACCACTCTACATTATAACCCCTGAACTTTTTCCCCAGTGGAATTTAATTTGATAATTGCAGGGGAGGAGGACATTATTTTGTATTTAAAGAAAAAAGCCCATGTATTTCACAGACTGCTCAAAATTTTTATACTACTACGAAGTGGACACGAGTAAAAAGACTTCTTGAATTATGTAGATGAAATGGTTGATTTCTATTAATTCTGAATGTGAGAACATATATATAGCAGTCATCTACTGAATCTGCTTTATGTATCTACAATAATAAACTGTATAGGAATCCTCTCCATAAGGAATGCTTTTAATTGGCCCCAGAGATTAGGTGTCCTCAACAATTATAAGTTTTAAAGCATATTTTGAAGTTTATTTCATTCACTTAAAGCTAGTAGAAAGATGCTCTAAAAAATGACCCCTTTAAATATTCAATAAAAATGCAGATGGAACATTATAGTCAAGCAACATGAGTCCCTACGCTTGCAAAGAGGAAAACTAATATCAAGCGTAAAAATGAAATGCATCTTCCCTTATCTGCAATAAATAAGGTACAGAATCAGTTAAAGTGCATTGCTGAACAAATCCTTGAATTCTATTATTACTGCTATGCAAAAAAGCAATACAAGATTGTTTTCATATGTTCTATTCTATAAAGGTGTAAATATAGTAGCTGAAATTACAATCTTTTATAAATGAAAGATGTTTTCTGTACCATTAAGTTTAAAAATAAGTTACATACTTTTTCATAAATGCTGGAAAGTTAAGAAATCAATCATTGGCTGGTGTTAAAGAAAAGATTTTTTAGAAATGCTATAGTCAGTATGTTCTTTAAGGCTCAGAGAGAGAGAAAGAGACAGAGAAGCAATCATTTTTCTTGACATTTTTTGGCAAGAGATATAAAAGAAAATTATCTGTCATTTCTAAATTTGAATGCATATATTACACTAAAGCCAGCTCATTCAATGTCCACTGCTATTGCACTTCTGTATTCCTTTGAACACACTTACTTCAACACAGTAACAATGATTTGCAATATAACCATGGTAAAATAAAATGTTCCAATTCAGTGACATGAAAAATGTCTGCTTGTTTAAAAACTTGCTTAAGAGAATGCAGACCATCCTTATTGTTATCTGAATACACTTTTATTCACTTATATAAAAATGTTATTAATTCTCATCAATACAAATTTGTCAGGGAACGAAAAGATTTACCATGCAAACTCTTAATTAATGCTATATACTGATGTGGAACCCATTTCTAGTCAAGTTAAAACAATATTTCCTGGGGGGGGGAAAGAAAAGGTAACAAAATAGGATTTAAAATAGGAAACTACTGCTGAATCCAAGTCCTTGTAGCAAAGTTAAGACAAGTTATGTTTTGATTCATCACAGCTCTAAAGCCTTGTTGAAAGATTACTGTACTTAAGTAAATGCTACATTTCAAGGATTAAGAAAATATCAAGTAGGCATTATTATTTTTACTTAAAAGCAAAGGTTATTTTTCTCTGTAGTATGTCAAGTAGGCTTTTAGAGATTCAGGGAGTGGTAGATTCATAATCTTTTCCCGCAATAAATTTCGTGGAGGTTCCTCTGTTTTCAAGACTTCATTTTGATCTTTTTCATCATCTTCTTTATGGTCTTCCTCCATCTTTTCATCTTCTTCACTATCTAGAGGTTGAGGAATGAGTTGATTGCCAACAAACACATAGGTATTAACCCTGCGTCTACGACACCTTCTGCGTTTACGTTTTGGTGGAGGTTTCTGTGTAATACCTTTGGTTTGCATTTCATCATTTACATAGTTTCTAAGGGTGCGTCTAATGTAGATCCGAGCCAAATCCTGTAGATTCCTAACAGTACAGGGAGCTATAAACAGAAAAAATTAAACTAAACAAGTCATGGTACTTAAATTACACCATAAAATATTTTCAAGTGAATCATTAAAAATATTGAACTTAATTTAAAATATGTAAAGGCAGCAATCACTTTTCTGGCATGATTTCTTGAAAACTTTGGCAAAGGACCTTGGAAGGCAGTGTTTTTGGTAATTTCTTCCAATGGCTTCTTTTGCTCCTTGTATATTATTAAACCGGACACCATCATGAACATTTTGAAACAGGAGTTTCCCTATATTCCAAATATTTTTAAATATGAGGACTACTTGGTGCTGTCTTGCAAGAAAACAAGCAAGCTCAGAGAGCACCTAGGACCCTTTATTTCAACCCTGAGCTACACATATTCTCCTTTATTGGTATTTTAAAATATTTTTAAAACTTGTGTCCAATATAAAGAAGTTCGTAATAACATGGTTCATCAAACAAAAAATCGGAGATGACAGAACAATGAACATATAGAAAACCACAATAAATCACATGTAACTTTAAAAATGTTTAAAAATTTACACTTATTTATTTTCAATCATCACTTTTGCCTACTCATTTACTTGCTATAAATTAATTCCATCCTGGCAGAAGAGGCATGCTATGGACTCCATCAGCCAAGAAACTTCAGCTGGTGGAGGACAGGAGAAGAACTTTTTCTGTGCTGGCTCCTGCCCTCTGGAACATCATGCCCCTTAAGGTCAGATCCGCCCCCACTCTCTTGGCCTTCCATAAAAGTCTAAAAACCTTGCTCTTGCAATTGGCTTGGGGCGCCATTGGGGTCGTCCCTTGCTGGAGATGATTAGTAGACTAAAAAGATCCCACCTCCATCCTGTTCATGTATTTGTTCCTATTTTATCCAGTTTTTGTTAACTTTTAATGCTCGTTTTTAATGTTTTTATATTTTATATTAAAATTTTTATGATGGTGTAAACTGCCAAGTCGCTTGACAGTGAGATGGGCAGCATATACATTTAATACATAAATAGACAGATAGTTTGGCTATCCAACTCAGAAAGAAATAGATTGACTGCAGGCAATAAACCAGAAGAAATGTGTGCTCACATTTGCGAACCAGTAGGGAAGGTAAGTGAATACCACCTCTGTTTGGGCCGGTCATTCTCTCTCAGCCCAACTTACCTCACAGGATTGTTGTTGTGGGTAAAGTAGGAGAAGAAAAGGTATTAGGCCTGTTTATCACATTGAGTTATTTATAAAAATAATAAAAACAAAATATATATAAAAGTTTATTCTAAAATTGTATTATTTTTACAAATAAAAATAGGCAGGAATATAGTACAGTAAGTTATACCACAATATGCCATCCATTAAATTATGTTTTAAGCAACTAGATTTTATTTAATTCACATATCAAAGTACTGTTAGCAACCAAATCCCAGTAACAATGAATTCATAAATTGTTTTTACCCAGAAACAGGTTAAATTTACATGGTGCACTACCCTCCCATATCAGAAATCCCTAACAACTTTTGTTAGCACATCAGTTAGGTTTAAAATTAAGATTCTAAAAACAAAATCACAAAATGGAATCAGTAACAAGGTGGATTATAAATATGGTATACTAGTCAGCCAAAATTGTTCAGCTTCAGGGAGAAAATATTGCAGACAATTGTTAAGCTGAATGGGCTGAGTCCAATGGATTGTTTGCATAAATAGAAAACACATTCGTAAGATTTATTACCAATTTCCTTCTAACAGGGAATTCTTGGTAATATATATTATGCTCTTGTTCAGGATCTCAGAAATGTTTTGTAGTTAGGACTACTTATTGCTTAGAATGTGGCCCAATATATAGAATTATTATTGAGATTAAGTAAGTGTCGATATGATTTTTTCATTTATTCTTTTTCAAAAACTTTTAGCTGCTTAAGTTTACTTTTAGTCTATGTTAGTTGTACTACAAGGAAACACACAACAAATACTACTTACGCAGTCCCACACTATCATTTTTGCTCGTGTCACTTTTGCTTGGCTGTACAAGTGGAGCAAATGATACAGCAAGGATGTTTTTGCTTTCCCAAGTATTCTGTCCAGTTCTCAGGATCTGGGTTAGCTATATAGAATCATTGAAAATTAATGATACAAATTTAAGCTATTACATCAATACTTGTATTTTGTATTTGTTTCTCATCTAATAATCTTGCTCTGATAGACTGAAAAAAAACTATAGCTTATAGTGTACTTGGGTAAATCTTAAAACTCGTGGGACCCACTTTGATAAAGGGTTGTGGGGTTCCAATAAACATTTTACTTCTTAAAAGCTCTTCCTATAAATCCAAAATTTGGCCAATAATCCTTGATTTTCAGGGTTTTAGAAAGTGAATTGGATGTAGGCTTTGCGACTATTTTACTCCATTCCATTTACCCCAAAAACCCCTTCAAATAAAAAAGGATTTTATTTTATTTTTGCTCCAATTGTTTGGTAATATGAAAGTATTAATATCTTCATTTCTTTCGGCTTCTTTTTCCCTCAAATGAAAAGAAAGACAGCTGCAAAAAAGTTGGCTGTAATAAGCCTATTTCAAACTTTATTTATGAAGCCGAATAACCATACCTATTATTGGATAATAATGTTCATACCACTCAAAATTGGGTAGAGAAACATGCTAAAGTACCAATATATGTCCTAACACCAGGAAAGATTATACTTGTTAACCCTTTTAGCCAAATTCCATCTGTGATTATAGTCACAAGGATCATATTCTGTAATTATAGACATGAGCTTAGTAAGGCTACCCACCATTTAAAAAGGGATATATTATTTGATACTTTCCAAATAATTTGAACTTTTAATTTCAATCAGTCCTAGCTATCATTTATAATGCCAAGGAAATTGAGGAAATTGTAATCTAAAGTAAACAAAGGGTAACGTTTGCTTCTATCTACCTTAGAATTTGGAGGAAATCATAAACGATGAGTTGGTAACAGCCATGCTGCTATGTGTAATTATGCCTATCATAATCATCACAACTTTGTGATGATCTGTCAGTAGCCACATATGGAATTAACAACATGTTAGTATAATTTTTGTCAGTATTTTCCTTCAATTTAAATTTAAAAAAAAAATTAAATTGTTGAAATTTATTAGTGGAAAAGTATGGTTTACTATCAAGCTATAAGTACTTAAAACCTAATTTGTAACTGAAGCAGGCGTAGTTTCATCTTTTTTTCTTTACAGTATTAGCTCATGAAAAAGTATCAACCCAGATGACTACAATCATTCCTCTCTTCTTCACCCTAGTACACACATTGGGGAAAGAACCTACTGGATATAAGCAAAGTGGCAGCAATGCTTCCAGCTACTTCATCAAAGGTTTTTGTTTACAGCACTGGACGGCGCAGACACGTAGAGCTGTGTTATTCAGTTTGTGACACTTGCCTCCCCAGTAACTGTCTCTATCTGCCTACTAAGAAGTTTTGGGGACTCATCTGATAAGCCAGGTACAAATAAAAGGTTTAAAATATCTCAATTTAAACAAAGTATTCAAAATTACACATTAGTAACATCTATGTTTAAACTGCAGTATATATTCAGCATGTTAACAGGCAGAAGTGAGAGTCATTTAAGAAAAGGAATGGGTGATTTCAGTGTCTAAGAGAGCAGATCATTTAAATCCTGTTTTCCCAAGCTTTTTCTTTGGGGGAAGGGCTCATGGGTCACACAATATTGTATAGTGGACTAACTCTGTCAAAATTACATTTGCAAATTCACTAAAAATCAACTACAGGTGGGCTAGTAGAACTGTCCTGAAAGATCAAACTGTTCAATTAGAACATTTCTTGAAGACAAAAGGGAAGATAATGGGTTTTATTATTGGTCCTCATTCTTCCATTTTACATTCTGTTTACAGTACTGAGGCAGCTGACAATAGAAAGATTAAGAATAATGTTATTTAAATGTGACAAAGGAAATATAAATATTCAAAGAAAAAAGGTTTAAATCACCTGATCTTCTATAGGCATAACCAGAATGCCTCCAATTTTCAATAAAATTTTCATGTAGTTTTCGTGGTCTTTTTGCACACCTGCTCCACAATAAATCCGGTCATATTGATGACTGTCTGAGGCTATCTGCAAGCAATTTCCAACTACAAATGCAGGCTCACAAAATTCAAATCTGTGGATAAGCAAACATTTCATTTTTTTAAAAAAAAAGTAAAATTAGAAAAATATAAACATTGCTGAAACTGAAATATCTCTAAAATTAAATACACAACCAACATTTTTATGCTCCATATCTTTATTTGATTAAAATGTAAAGTTGAACATGCTTTAGTACTGTTTCAATAATGTGCTATTTATTACTAAATATTTTGTAATTTAAAATAAAAAAATATAAAATATGGATTTTTTTTTTAAAAATAAGAAAATAAAGTACATTACAAAAATATGTTGGCATGCCTACAAAGAAAACCAGGGTGAAAAATATACACCAGAATACAGAATATTCTGAATAAAAGGTATCATGACTCAGAAGGCACATCGCAAATGACTTCAGAATGACAATCTACCGATTTATGGCATCCAGAGTAGGATCTCCCTAGCCAATCTTAGCAACCATGCAGGTTTATAACAGGGAAAATAATCTGCTAGATAACTCAGTGTGAAATTATTCAGTGCTTAATATATCAATTACAAAGTGTTTATTCCAGTAGCTAATATGCAAGCAGTGCAGTTAGCTTTATTATATAAATAACATGGTTATGGTCAGATCCTCCTTCAAAAACCTGGCCTTACCTTCCAGGCTAGAACACAAATGTAGAGCATATTTTAACCATCATAATAGTTATCTTTGTCCAGAAAAAACTTTAGTAAGCCAACAAAAGCTAGACAATTACAAGCATCTTGTCCAAGCCTCAAATATTAAAATCATCTCATATTCTAGAACAGGCAGTGCACTGAATATCTCACTAACTCTTATGTGAAAAGAAATATGCAAGGTGTCATGAATCTAAATTATCTTATAGTAGGTGCTTTACAAAATTGTTACCACAAGCTATAGATGAAAGTGATATCAATACTATTTCAAAAATTTCTTATAAGATTCAACATCCTTATTTCATTCCTTAGGTAGCGAGAATTATAGCATTTACAGGAATCATAAAACATCCAAAACATTTGATGCTTTTAGCTACCTCTTTCTCAATTTTGAAACCAGTCTTAACCATTTATACATTTATGTTTTTTTAATCAAGTTTATTTCCAAAAAATTGTAATACTAGAAGATAGTGATCCCAAATTACAACAGAGGAACACTGATGCAAGCAGTACATTCAAACATGATAGCATCCCCAGTATTAACGCTTATACTGAAAGTCAGTTTTTTAATGAATTGCTTTAAAATCTCTTAAATAGGCTGCAAAGCACCTTTTTTGTGACTGTAATAATTTTGAACAGTTGTAAACCGACCGGTCATTAAACGAGGACCACCTCATATTGTAACTGTATTATATTGGAAATATACAGAATACCCATATTTACCATGGATATAATTTAAAATTCAGTATTTTATATTTATTCATTTCAGTGTGAAGCCTGCTAAATTAAGGATGCATTAAAAAAGAGATGGTGACAAAGTGACATGTTTGCATCTGGTTGCTCCTTCCTTAGCTCAAGGAAATATTTTCCTGAAACTGCATGGTTCCTATGCAAGCCTAAGAAAACCCAT
The DNA here is from genome assembly GCA_003457575.1 of Thermophis baileyi. Classification (NCBI taxonomy): domain Eukaryota; kingdom Metazoa; phylum Chordata; class Lepidosauria; order Squamata; family Dipsadidae; genus Thermophis; species Thermophis baileyi. The sequence goes on along the minus strand of QLTV01000773.1, from coordinate 131,850 downwards.
GGTTTCTTTAGAGAGTTGCTGTCTGGTACATAAAACACACTTATGCTGGGATCAAACACCTTTCCTGCTTTGCATCCAAATAGTTGCACAGACATTCTTCCAACTGGAATGACTTCTTAGGGATTGTATTTAGTCCCTATTCTTTCAGATTTTACGAAATGGGTCAATTTAGACAGAATATTTCAATCTAAATGAGTTATTTCAACGATTCATATTTTATTTTCCCTGTTGGAGTGGGCATGCTGCACTTCTAAACTGAGATCATAGAGGTGTTTGGAATGTGGGATGGCTGATGTCTATGGAATTTCTCAGTCATCCAGGTGGTCATGGTTGTCCCAAAGGTGCTTTTTCAAGAGGCAACTGGACTTTCTGGTTTTTCTTTGAAGATGTTTCGCTTCTCATCCAAGAAGCTTCTTCAGCTCTGACTGGATGGTGGGGAATGGAAGGATGCAGGAATATTGGAAAAGCTCAGGAGGACAGAGAGGACTGTTGGTTTGAAAGAGGGGTCAAAGAGGCCATCTATGTCAAAATTGAACAGCCCTCTCTCAACAGAGGGGGAGGGATACAACATCTATCTATCTCCAGTCTACAACACAGTCCTTTCAATAGTTCCAAGTAGGCTCCACACCCACACCTTGATGACACAGATAAACCTCTAGCTGGCCTTAATGACTTGCTAAAAGAATGCAAATGACCAGCTGTCTGCAAGGAGTATAAATCCTTCCATTCCCCATCATCCAGTCAGAGCTGAAGAAGATTCTTGGATGAGAAGTGAAACGTCTTCAAAGAAAAACCAGAAAGTCCAGTTGCCTCTTAAAAAAGCACCTTTGGGATGGCTGATACAGAACTTGTCTGCAACAAAGCTGCTGCTTTTTCTCCAGATACTTGTCTTCTGTAGACAGCAGAGTCCTGGAAAATGACAAGCTTGGTTTAAGGAGCTGCAGATAGATGCTCAGTACACAGTTCTACATGCTATAAAGAGCATGTAGAACTGTGTTCTAAAAGAGCCGAGGTGGCGCAGTGGTTAGAGTGCAGCACTGCAGGCTACTTCAGCTGACAGCTAGCTGCAGTTCGGCGGTTCAAATCTCACCCGCTCAAGGTTGACTCAGCCTTCCATCCTTCTGAGGTGGGTAAAATGAGGACCCAGATTGTTGGGGGCAATATGCTGACTCTGTAAACCGCTTAGAGAGGGCTGTAAAGCACTATGAAGCGGTATATAAGTCTAAGTGCTATTGCTATTGCTATAAGGCAGGTTTTTTTTTTTTACTTCTGTGCATGCAGTGAAGAAACATTTTGCCAAGCACAGGTAAACTAAGTAGCCCTGTTTTACAGAACATTTCCACAATGTGCCTAATGGCAAATAGTACAGATATCAGATAATATATTCAGAATTTATATCAGAGAAGAAATATTAGTGCAAGAAATTTATCATGCATAAACCTCATTCAACCAGCTGTGCTGATGATTAAATTGGTTCATGCTATAATGTAAATCAATCTCTCACAATACATAGGACAGATGTTAAGCAAATTAACTTGTCATATCCTCAGCAAACTTCCTATTTTCTTTCATCAAAAGTTCAAAAGATTCAAAAGAGTAACAACAGAAGAAAAATGACACTTCCTTTCAATACTGAAGATAAAATTTCTCAATGGAGAACCATTGTTTTGCGTTTTGGAATTTGGTGATTTTATTAGATTTAACACCTATAAATCTATATGAAGGATTCCCTCTAATATGACTCCATGTTTACCAGCCACATACATCAGGTGTTATCAGTCCCTAATCATGGTTGGAACCTTGCAACCCTTTTAAGATCTTTTACAATGCTTCTATTGGGAGTTGGATGCTGCATATAGTCTCTGCATCAGAAAATTAATCTAGGAAAATACACTTATGTATTCAAGGAAATACATTGAGACATACTGAATTAATGGAAAATAATGAGTCTCAGTGATTTGCTATGGGGAAGACAAAAGCCCAATTGTAATACCATTAATACCAAAGTTATACCATTGAGTAAAACAGAGCCGATTATTGCCCAACAACAAAATCAGACAAAAACCCAAGATAATGTATGGTAATGTAAGGACACAAATTTATGCTCCAAAGGCTGTTTAGAAATGAGTGGATTCTCCTGCATCTTTCTCCCATTGTGTAGCTGCATCCAGCTTCCTATGTAACTGTGCACTGTTACGGACTATTCAGATGCACACAAATGTTCTTTTGAAACCCCTGAAACTCCATTGGTAGTGGAAATGAGACATTGTACAAATCTGTAGTTACACAAATAAACACAAGATACTTGACTGTTGTTTTTAAACATTCTTTTTCTTCATGATCAATGAAACCGTGTAGTTAGATATAGCATCAGGTTGACTTTAGAATTCACACCAGTTAGTGCTACATAATGTGGCCTTCCCACATGCCTACTTTTGGCCTTAGAACAACTAAGTTGTTCTAAAAGTTAATGCTAAAATATATGCATGTTCGTGTTATGATTGCAGATACAAAAAGTAACAAAATAAATGTATTTCAACTTTTTATTTAATCTAGTGATCCACAGAAATGAAATGATTATTTAAAAGAAAATACTATTGGAGTAGAGTAAGAACTTTCATGTCCTACGCAGGTACCTCCTTTATTTAAATAACTTATTAGAGCACAATCTTCTTTCAATCAAGTTGCTTTTTAGAACATGGTCAAAGATTGATAAAATGGATAAAACACATTGCAACCCAATCTGTGGCACAAAATAGACAAAAGAAAAAAAGAAAATAGTCAAATGAGTAATATGAAGTACAGTTCAGAAAATTAGGCCAGATTTCTCAGATTCACAAGTTCAGGAGAATCTTCCTTATATAAAGGCAGATGCAAGTAAAATAATTACTTAGGAATTCCGGAAGCCAAAATATGTCCTGTCTTTATGGCTAGCCACTGAGTAAATATAAGTTCATTTCATAATTCAGTCAGAACACATCCATGTTTTTCTCACTTCTGCATATGAATCATTAAATATACTCCAGGGAACATAAAAAAAGAACTGACATTTTGTGCCTGATTTTCTAACTCATTAATTGCAGATAATTTTTTAAAAATAATCGTAATCATATGGCCTTTGGTAATACTATAAAATGGATTGAAACAAATTTGGACAATAATTCCTTCAAGACTTCTGGTATATGTGGATAGGAAGGAAGGAAGGGAGGGAGGGAGGGAGGAAATTTATAGTATGATGATGAACCTGTAATTTGACAATTTTGATGTAAGAAATTTAACATTAAACATACAAGAAAGCACTGTTCTTATATACCTTTCTACTAATCTATATAAATTATCTGCTAGTAAGTAAGCTGATGAGTGCTAGTGCACTTCAAGGGCATATTACATCAATCTTGAATTCCCAGTATATTCTAAAATAAATAGAACCCAAATCTCATATAAAAGAATCATTAACTGAAGAGGTCGTGTCAGAACTGATTAGGCTGAGGTTACCTAAAAAATTCTAAGTGGGCCATTAACTTTTGGAATAAATTAGACCTTCTGATAGGTAAGATTGAATTTACATATGTTTATAGAGTCCCTTCCCTTTATGCAACAGCTATACATGTTCCATTGATCCACCACTGAAGGCTATACAAGACTTCAAAAAATATAATGTGTCTAACTTGGGGGCAATATGCTGACTCTGTGAACCACTTAGAGAGGGCTGTAAAGCACTGTGAAGCGGTATATAAATCTAAGTGTTATTGCTAACACAGAATTGCAACAGGAATTAAGCTTTCCTCTTCTGCCACTTCAAATTGTTTTTCACAGTTATAACTTTTGTGGATTACAATAGTTTCATTTTTTTTGTTTATTTTAGATTATACAGTAAGGATACTAAGGGCTCTTTTTGAAATATGCTGTCTTCAGAGCCAAATAACAGTTTTCCCCAAGGTGTATCATATTTTAAGATTTTCAAGTTAGCAAGGCATGAGAATTTTATCATTAGATACTTTCTTGCACTATATACATATATTTCTAACTATGCTAAGCAAAATGAAAACTGCCTTGATGTAGCTCATTTAAATAAAATTATCATATTTCATGTTTGCTATTTTTCCTAGTTCTTAATAAGTCATAGCATTTTAAGAGAAAATAACTTGATTATAATTGTATTCTGAATATAATACTGTAACAAACTATATAATAATTGTAAATGACAAGTTCAGGTTTAAAGAAAAAAAATATCAGCAAAACAGGTGGCAACAATGACTTAATGGTCAGTATACTGGCATATCACAATGACTGTGCTAAACCATAATTTTGAAGAACAAAGTTTAAATATTCAATTACCTTAAACTGGACTAGTTATTACTTTCTTCTGTATTTCTTAAAATGATAAAATAGGAAAGCAGTAACCTTTTATACTACTTTAATAGTTTATAAAGTAAATATTATTTATTAGATTTATGTTCTATTTTTCTTCTGGGAGTTCACGATGCTACCCTTCATTTTTCCTGAAAAGGGAAATTATAATTGGTCTAAGTTATCCTGTGAGTATATGTAGCTGAGGATGAAATTTATTGAAGCTCCAAAGTCCTTAATTATTAATTACTCATATAGCTCTGAATGGAACATATGGCATAAATGTGGTAATAAAATTATTGTTATATTTGGATGCAGATGCATTAAGTACTATATAGATTCTGTAAAGTCTTGGTAAAAATTACATTTCATATCAAAACATGCAAATCTATATTGGCACTACATTCATCTGAAGTTAAGTTTTTTAAATGTTTTCCAAACTATTTTGTCTAACACAAGTGTAAAATAAATATTTATCAAACTTTCAAATAGGTATATTTAAAAGCTGTTATTACTGATGCAGTTTGAAGAGTTTTAAGTAATTGCTTCTGAAAACACCAAAATCTATTGCTTGCCAATTAGTTGTATCTCCATATTTAATCTGTATTGACTGCATTCTGTAGTGCTTTGTCTTGAAAACTGAGCACTCTTTCTTTCAGTATGTTAGCAGAGCCTAATATTTGGCAAGGATCCATCAACTTCATGAGCCAAGAAAACTCTCTTAACCAGAGGAAAGGTTTCACAAGGGTTGGTTTTGTTTTGTTTTTTTGGCCAAAAAGTGTCAGCAAAAATAATGAAAAAGCACAAGAGCATTGGAAATAGAAGTTTATGGTAACTGTGGTAAAATTTTGCACATGAAATATTTATCAGGAAGAACTTGAATTTTATTGTGTTCAGTGATTAAAGCCACAGCATATTTAGCCATACAGTACAGTAATGTGTTTGCTGATTGCAGAGGTTTATTATACGGACAAAGTATTGTTTAATCCTGATTTCAATGCCTTCATGTAGAAATTTTGGCAACCGGACGAAGCAAATGCAATAGATACAATTCTGTTTTACACGATCCTCAATTATTCTGCTGTTCTTTTTTTACCTGGATAGAGACTTCTTCATTTTGATGAAAACTTCTAAGTTCAATGTGCTTGCAAAGCATGATGTAAATATAGTGTTCAGCCACAGTGTCTGCTAAGAGAATCTCGAATCTTTCCAACCAAAGCAACATGAAAAATACTCCAAGGATTATGTTTTGCTTGCTTTTATAACAAGTAAATTTATCACGGTTCTCATTTCAATAGCAGAAGCTTCTGAAAACTGTAGATTTCTACTTTTTTTTTTCTTCAAATAACCAATTATCTGTAAAGTGACATAAGAGCCGAGGTGGCGCAGTGGTTAGAGTGCAGCACTGCAGGCTACTTCAGCTGACTGCTAGCTTCAGTTCGGCGGTTCAAATCTCACCGGCTCAAGGTTGACTCAGCCTTCCATCCTTCCGAGGTGGGTAAAATGAGGACCCAGATTGTTGGGGGCCAATATGCTGACTCTGTGAACCGCTTAGAGAGGGCTGTAAAGCACTATGAAGCGGTATATAAGTCTAAGTGCTATTGCTATATTTATTCAAGTGGAAATTGGATAAAAGGCCTTTCTTTTTGTTGTGGGTCAGCAGAAGTTTCTTTTCTAGTCTTCACTGTATTAATAGAACTAAAACAGACTACTGTTTTATTCCTGGGAGGCTGAATAAGTGGACTTCCTTTCCTTCTGCAGATATTAGGGATTAAAAATATTATCTTATTAGTAATATTTTTTCCAGTAGTAATACTACAATTGTTCTCACTTACCATTGTAGAAAGATGACTCTTTCATTACCAAGGGATGAACAGTTGGTATCCTTGCCCAGAAGGAATCATATCAGCTTTTGCACTTGGGGGATTGGTAGAGTGCTAGCAGGTGGGCAATCTAGCACTGCCCCGTGGCTGTCCCTCCAAGACGGATATTCTACATCTAGAAGCTGACTGGGAGCAGAAAAGACAACATATTCCCCTTCAATAAACAAGTGAAGAGGAGTCCTGGCATTGCAACATCTGTGCATTAGACAGCCATAAGGATCCTTCTAGTTTCAAAATTTAAAGTGAACAGCATTGCTTATTAAGTTTCAAAATGAGGGCAATGCAATGACCTAAACTTACGAAGTGTTTTTCCTAAAGACTGTCCAGATAAAATAGAAAATTGTGGTTTGCTGCCTAAGGTAATGTTTTCTAGTGAAATTAAATTTTAAAAGGAAGAAGATCTAGCCTTCATGTGTTTCAAAATGATATCTCCATTTCAAAAGGGAGCTAATTTTTTGAAATGTATGTCAAACATAGAAACTGAACTTACTGCTAAAATAACTTCGGTAATTTTTCCAACTGCTACAAAGTTGAATGCATAGAAAATTTTACTTTGAAAATATAGATTTAAATGTCAGAAAATGAAAGAAATGTCACAATTTGTGAATAGACATTTCTGACACAGTTTTGAACCCACTTTGTCATTTTAGATACCTATATATAGTATATTATCATCAAAGGATAATAATAAAAGATAATAGAAAAGCATCAAAATTAACCTAAAAATTCTACCCTATTATTGCAAATACCATGAAATCTATGCCAAAGAATAATACATTGCTTCATTTTCTGATTAGTTGAATATACTGCTTTTTCCAAAGCAAATATGATATACATTTCCAAAGGCCATTCCTTGATGACTTGTGTTGTACATCTACTTATGTACAACAAAATACTAATATTAATAGTTCTTAAAACCAGATCATATTGGCCAGCAATCTTTTAAATTGTTTACATCTCCAAAAAATAAAATCTGATATCCAATACATTTGGGGTGGAGGAAGAGTACAATAGACATGAAATGCAATTTTAGTCTTAAACCTGTTAACATCAATTTAGCATCTTTAAGGACTTGCAACCATTGATGTCATATGGGTTTCCAATTCTTATTTTTTTCAATCTCCATGATTGAAAAATCCCAATACTATTTTAAAAATGTTCATATATAATTGGAAAAGATATGTTCTGGGTTTAATTTACATTAGCGATTCCATCAGACATGAAAGCACCTCAGGTAACTTTGAAACAGCCCAGGCATCAGGGATATATTATGCCATCAAACTCTACTTAAGTTGAAAATACCACTACTGTTGTGAGCTAAGCAATCCAAATCCGATTTGAAGCTAAGAAAAGCCTTTACAGTAATTGTTGCATGATAACGGATTTAAAATACTATCCCAGTTTCTGCCCATTCTTTCCAATAAAACATTTTACTATCTATTTCTTAGCATGGACCTCTTCCAAAGAGTTAAATATTTTTCTCCTCATTTATTTATTTATTAAAAAATATAGTTATAGAACAGATAGTATTAATAAGTGGACAAAGAAAATTTGTAAGTTATACAACTAATGTTCATTATAACATTAATAAAATATAAACCAAAGTAGAATGAGTTGTTTTTGTGATATTATACACAACACACACACATACACAATCTATATATTACTAAAACTTGTATGTTTGTCTGTGTGTAATTTTTAATGGGACTGTAGCACAGGCAGCAATTTTTGAACCAAGGTACTTCAAACTGGTTGTGTCCAATGCATCCAAAATCCAGAACTAATGACTCCTGTGAAATTGAAATTTGGCAAATTTTATAAAACATTTTATTTTATGAAATTATCATAAAACATTTATGACATACCAGTAGTCCCCAATTTACCACCACAATTGGGACCAGAATTTCCACTGCTAAGCAAGATGGTTGTTAACTGAGTTGCATCTGATTTTACAATTATTTTTGCCATGGTTGTTAAGTGAATCATACAGTCATTAAACAAATTCAGCTTCTTCCATTTCAAATTTAATTTTTAAGATTTTCTAAATCTTTATATCTTTCCAATACTTTGGGGTTTGCTTGTTTTGTTTTTACATGCCATGAAATTTAGTAAAATGTTTCTTCTGTTTCATGGCATTTCCATCATTTATTGCTGCATGATTTCTCTCTTTTTTTCTGGCAATTATTAACAGAATTGTATGTCATCTATACAACATTTACTAGTTTTTTTCTTAAAATCAAATGTTACATATATGTAAAATATATATAATTTTGTCTAATTTATCCTGCTTCTTAAAAAAATGTATCTCTGCATCATATATAAATGTTAGTTTATATATGTGCTCTAATAAGTAGTATTCTGAAGGAATATTTTAAAATATGCCCCCCTCTAATTTTTAAGATTAGATTTATTCTTTTAGCTATTGTTTGTTTGTATGATATAGCTCTCATTAAGTAATTCTTGCTGTTTTTAATCTATTCATGATATCTGGGTGGACTAGATTTATAAATGTAATTACACTTGCTTTTACTTTAATTATCTCCAACATGAAAAGCATTAAGAGTAAAGGCTAACAGTGATACTGTTATTTCTCATTATCTTTTTGTAAAGTTCCATAATTTTATCAAGCTTTGTCTTATGTGTCCTTTTAGGTATTGTCCTCTTTTATATCCCTTATACCATAAGTATCTGTACAGTCCATTAGCTAGACCGGCTTCTTCCAGTATTGACATTCTATAGTTCAGGAATTAAAGCCCAAACAGTTAAGTATTCATGAGTCTCAATCAAAATCTATCTACATCCCAATAAACCTCAAAGATTTCTTATGGCATACACTCTTGGAAATAAATATATTTTCTACTGTATGTTCCTACTATTTCTACTACATAGAGCCATGGTAGCGAAGTGGTTAAAAGACAGTGTTGCAGGCTGACTTTGCTCACTGCCAGGAATTCGATCCTGACCAGCTCAAGGTTGACTCAGCCTTCTGTCCTTCTGAGGTCACTAAAATGAGAACCCAGATTGTTGGGGGCAATATGCTGACTTTGGAAACTGCTTAGAGCAGGGGTGTCAAACTCGCGTCGTCACATGACATATTGGGACTTTTCCCCCCTTTGCTAAACCGGGCAGGGCCAGCACGTGACGCATCCGGGCCACGAGTTTGACACCCTGGCTTAGAGAGTGCTGTAAAGCACTATGAAGCAGTAGATAAGTCTAAGTGCTATTGCTACATTGATAGAAAAACTTCCTATGACGATAATGAGAATAAATAATAACTTTTCAATAAGGCCCATAGAGGATGATTTTCTACTAAATTTTTAGTTAACAAACTTATGGATGATAAAAATAACTTGTGATATTTTTACAAGTCTGGTACATTAAAAATCACGATAACCAGGGAGCAATCTTAGTTTAGTTAATGAAATTCTTGGTGATCTATTTCCCCATATAGTGTATTCTATAGAACTTTGAAAACAACATAAATTTCTAATTAACACTGAGATACTTCTCAAAAAAGAAATCAAATGAGGTACAACATTCATTTTAATAACATTAAATTTGCCACACTTTAAATTCATTTATTAACATCTAAATCAATATTTTCTAAATTTTTCAATATACTTCCACATATTCAGAAATCAAATATCCTCAAAGTAATAATAAAGTGCCCACAAGGATCAATATATTCTCGCCATCACTACCATATTAGTGCTTTACTTAAATCATAACTCCATCTGACTTTGCTATCGCCACTAACTAAAATATTCAACCAACCAATTTCATACAAAAAAGGTGTTTCATCATTGTACACTATGAGATTCATGTACGACATCAATTTTATATCTACTTAATATTTTAAATACCTTAAGTGTATTTCACATACCATTCATTCCAACTCTGTATCCTTCACCACAATACATGAAGAATTAAAATTTAAAGTAAGTGCTCATATAAATCACAGATTATAAACCAGCTTGGCAGGCAATAAATGCTAACATTATAGATATATGAGTACAAATAAATATTAAACGGGTAATCAAACAAGTGACTAGAGAAGATAAGTCTAAAATTAAAAGTATAAAACAATACATAAACAAAAAGAACTTAAACAAAGATATGTATAACATTATTTCCTTGAAGAACAAGTTCACCACCAAACTCACCTCTCTTCCTTTCCAAATGTTAATATTATTTTATTTATTTAAACCAGTGTAATGGTAGCAAAACCCTGCAGGAGACAATAGAAGCCAACAAAAACAAAAACAGAAGAAATCTAAACACAAAAAAGACAGAATTTCAAAATGACAGTGAGAAATACCAGAGCAGGTGAACTGGGAGGCAGAAAATTAGGGGGGGGAGGAACTGATTTTTTTTTTGTCCAAGGTTTAACCCAAGGACATTTTGTACAAACATATGCAAAAAATAAAATCAAGGAAACAATGAAATATTAAGACAGTTAATAAATGACTAAAAACCTGAAACAGAACCAAGAAACAGGAAAAGAAAACAACAAAATTTAAAATCTAGAAAAAATCTTCAAGCTATCATTATTTTCTCTGAATATTTACTAGGAACCATTATGAGCTACTTATCCGATTGTAAAATAATCAAACTGGTGATGGCTAAGGAGCTAGATAAAACGGAATAGAGAATTTTTAAATAAGCCACATGTTTACCGATACTTTGAACAGTAACAATTTTAAATAAATAGCTACATAGGTTCAAAAATGCTTTCTACTGGGTTCAGTAGGTTTAAAAGCTTGTACTCCTTAAGTGACAGGATATTTTATATCATGCACATATTTATAATATGGTTATATTAAATACTTCCTTCTCCAGGAAGGAACAGTCCTCATTATCTTTAATGCAACATAATTGAGAGGTGCTCATCCTCCCTTTATAACCATAACCATTCTCTGAAGTAAATTACATGCCAGCCTATATATTTTAATGCAATTTGTAGAAACATGGGAAAAGTAGATAAATTTAATTAATAAATAAAAATAAAAAGAGGTTGCATTATGCCAGTGTTAGCGAATCTGTTCAGCACCGAGTGCCAAAATGTGAGCACGCGCACGCGGGGGAGTGCGGGAAATCGGAAGAACAGCTCCCTAGCACACATGCGCGGGAGTATCGAAAACCAGAAGAGCAGTTCCCCAGCGCACATGTGCGCGCCAGGAAGCTGAGCTTCTGGTTTCCGGCGTGGTCTGGTCTTTCAGTTTCTGGCGCGCATGCGTGCACGAAGACCAGCTGGCCAGCGCGCATGTGCACACCGGAAACCGGAAGCTCAACCTGGAAGAGCAACGGGCAATGGCTGGCGTGCCCAGAGAGATGGCTCTGCGTGCCACTTCCGGCACACGTGCCATAGGTTTGCCATCACTGCATTATGCTGTTTTGCCTTACTTAGCTTATATTTCCTAGTACATGTATACTATGTTTAGCAAGCATTTGCCCCCTTTGGCGTTTTTATGCTTTCCAGGTCCAATTATTTTAATATACTGTAACAATTATTTTTATATGTTTTGCCATATTTAAAGCCTCAAATACCACTGGTAACCGGAATAACTTTTTTGCAAATAAAACAATTTTCCAGAAAAGTCACAAAAATTGCTTTTATTCTTCCAATGTTTCAATGGATCATTTTTCTTATTGCTCAGTGAATTTTGTAAGTGTGTGGGTGTCTGCTCTACCTGTTGGCATTACTGTAGATAACAAAGTTTATATATAACCTTGGGAACCTAGCCTAAGGCTAGAACATGCATTAAAAACTTTTAATAGCATACTTACATCTTTCCATATTTGCATATATTTACAACAGATTAACAAAATTTTGTTCTAGATGAAAGGATAAGAACTCTTTATGCTTAAAAAATTAAATCAATAACAGTGTCTCACTATCATCATTAAGACTTCTGTAACAGCTAATCCTCAAAGAGTTTATTTTCAAAGCAAGCATATATTGGGATACTTACGTGACCCAAACTATTAATATAAATGACCACTTTAGGGTTTGTTTCTGACTCCAAATTAGCTTAAATTGACAGAATTACCCTGAATATTTCCTGCTGTCAGTAGGAATATTAAAAATACTAATTTACCTTTCCAATTTGACAGGACTGGACAGACAGGAAAGGGAGGCATGTAACTATTTTGCCTAAAGCAGATATTTCAATCATACAAAACTAAAACCAAAGAAACAATATCAATACATACTGATCTGTGCTTTAGAACCTATGGTTTGCCTATATCCTTCGCTCAGCATAATCAATTAATAGGTATGAGTTTATGCAGACACAACCTACAATCCATTTATACGAAGAATATAACATTTAGTCTGAAAATTGCTAAATAAAAATAGTAGCAGTTATTAATGTAATAGTAAACTAATATTAACAATTAATACATACTCGAAATATGTGCCAAAATACAACTATGAAGTAGCTAAGGTGTTAAATACTTTGTAATACATAAAATTTAAATATAGCATGAATCCTTTCATTATAAGCTGTAATGAAAGCCAAAATATTACTTATTTATTGATTTTAGACTTTTTGAATCATGTAATTCTTTACAGTTTACAAGAAATAGCCATAGTATAAATAATACAGCACAACTATAGAATGTAACAAAAAAACTCATAAATAGCTTAATACAATATATAAATAAGTCTTCCACACTATCTTAACCAAACGTATAAAGTTCTTCAGAAGAACTCAATTTTAATCTATTTCTGTAAGGTCAACAGAATCAGGTCAAATCTAACTTCCAATGAAACACTGTTCAATAGCACAGGGACAATAATAGATAAATATCTCCTACAAGCCTTGCCCCCTCTAAATTCAATAGTGAGAAACTATCAGCATTTTTCCAATATGTTGTATCATATATGTTGACTCTGGCTGGAGGAAGCAATCCTGAAGGTATCTCACTAAGCCATATAGGGCTTCATTGATTAAAACCAATAATTTAAATTGCTAATGCAGGGCTCCAGCTGCAGGCTTCATATTTGGATGGTTTAATATATTCAAACCATCTAAAAGCAGTTAGATGCTGCAAATTAATGAGTGATTTTTAACAGCAGTTCCATACATAAGTCACTGCAACAGGTGGTGGTGAGAATGTGAGATGTCATTGCAAAGTCCTCACATTCCAGGTACCACTACAATTGGTGTACCAGTCAGGGTTGGTTAAAGAGTTTTTTGGACATGCCTCCATTTGCCTATCCAGCAGTAACTGTGCCCGAGTTACAGAATTACTCCTTCGGGGGCTGTTCTGCCCTTCAAGAAAAATAGTGGAAATGGCAGAGACCCTAAATAATGACTAACTGTACTTTGCTGGGTTTAGTATCAGCTTGTTCCTTTCCATCTAGACCCTAATAACTTCCAAATACTGGGACAAGGCTTTGTCTGCATTGCCAGTATGGCCCAGGATGGTGATATATAATTATCACCAGCCTATTAATATACATCATGAACTGACAGATGATATTCTCAATATCTTCAAAGAAATGTTAAAAAGTCATGGGTAGAGGATCAGACTTGTAGCAGTCCACATAAGAGACTACTGGATTACTTCTTTGACAACTTCTGGCTAAAACTACCCACTGCTGAAGCACAGTACCACCCCCTCCAATAAATAATTAATTCAGGACATGATAGTTAATGGCTGCCAAGAGGTCAATTGGGCCAGAAGTTGCATACTATCCCATCAATGTTTTGACAAAAATCATGGACAGGGATGAAATATGGTTCCATTACTTGTCCAGGACGGACTGAGAAGAGTCCAGATAATCCACTCTAGGAAGGTTTGCTTCATAGAATTCCACTTCTTTCACACAGTAGTTCAACAATCTTCTCAAAAAAGGGAAGCTTAGAAAGAAAGAATTAGTTGTCCAATACAGTTAAATCCAGAGAGGGCTTTTAAGGAAAAGGTGCATTACAGCTTTTTTCGAAGATGCAGAAAACACCCTTTCCAATGGAACTGACCACCTCTTAGATACAGCTGACCACATTTCTCTCAACTATCCCAAAAAATCTGGAAGTACATTAATCCAACCCATGCATTCAAATGAGACATTTGCAAGCGCCTGTCATTTAATTAGCCAGTTAATATAGCAGATAGTTACCATCATGAATCCTATACATGAAGAGTCAAGAGTTCGTAGACAAAATGTTGTATAGAACAGTTACAAATGTCAAGCAGATGTTTGGTCAGGTTTACTTCATTCTTCCTCCATTAGCACTTTGGGTGTTGCTGCTAGGGCTGCATTTCCCAGAATTCTTCAACAAACAAAGGAGCCAATCCAGGATTGGCTAGCACAGAAAGGCCATTTGTAGGCAATAATATTAAGAGACCAGGTTGCTTCTTGCTGCTGGTAGCTAAACAGGCAGGTGATAGAACTGCCTACCAGATTCATGGGAAATTTCCCAAGTATCTGCTGATGCTATAAAAAAGTAGCAGAAATACAGGTGCTATTTAAAATATTCCTTGACTGAAATCCAAAATAGGTTGTACTACTCAATTTTAATTTGAAGTTCAGAAATATTCAGAATGCATTCCAGTAATTTTAGCAAGTAGAAATATTTACATAGATATAGATATATATACAGATGAAGAGTGAGAAAAATAAGGTAAGGAATGTGAGGATCTCCCCAAAGAACATGAGAGACCAAGATGTGCAATACTTTTGAAGACTGTACAAGAGTATTGATAATACAACCACAGTACCAGATTAAGGAATGTCTTACGTTTTGAACATTTTAAAATAATGTTGCAAAACTTGTAATTGTGGCTGCAATAAATAAGAATGGCAAGTTTCCTCAAAAGTCTTCCTAAATACTTTACTACCACCACAGGGAAAAAGATTTTAATATAAAATTAGCCATCAATATACTTACTTATCAAAGCTATCGCTGTATTTTATGAAGCTCTCCAGTTTTTCCTTAGCATATTCCACCACATCAGGATGAAGTTCTATTCCATGATTTATTCCAAAAGGGCCTGTAAATTAATATTCAGCAACCATTTGAGATTATTGAATCAATGTATTTTTATAAAACTGTACATTGATGTGAATGCTAAACAACTACATAGCATTAGGTAGATAGTGAAAACGTATGTATTATTACAAAAGAGAAAGTTATCCAATAAGCCCCAAACCATATAGCTGCTATATTGATACAGGAGTAAATAAAGATCCCAGGGCATAGCGACTATTCTTTATAAGAAGAAAAAGGAATGACTGCAGATAACTTAATGCACTGCAGAAAGTTGTTTATTGTCAATTGCAGATCTTTGGAAGGTTTCACAAAACTGTGCTTAACCTTGCTTTACAATCAAAACCACTGCGTCAGGGGTGTCAAACTCGATTTCATTGAGGGTTGTGGGTTGTGTTTGTCAGGGTTGTGTTTGACTTGGGGGGGGTGTGGCCGGGATGGGCATGGGCAGCTCGATGTCACTTGTCGAGGCTCCATTTTCGGCCGTGATGGGCTTCTGCAGCCCTCTACCAGTGAAAATGGAGCCCGGGGAAACTGCATATGGCCCATCCGTTTTCGCTGGCAGAGGGCTGCAGGAGGCCGTCGCAGCAAAAAAATGGAGCCTGGGAGGCTCCGTTTTTGGTGGCAGAGGCACTGTGGGCCAGTCCTTCGTTGTTACCAGGGCGGCCCTGCAGGCCAGATCTAAGCACCCCGTGGGCCGCATTCGGCCCGCGGGTCTTGAGTTTGACACCCCTGCACTATGTGGTTATGATGGCAATCTCATTTATGATAGTGGTAGTGCAGTTTTTTATTCAACTGCCTGCTTCTGTTTATAAAAAGCAGGAAAAAATCCAGAATAGGGTTTAGCATTATTAGCTGCTTTTTCACTAAAACATAGCAAGTAGGTATAGCTCAAAATTCATTCTTTATTTATCAAGGAACATGTACTGAATTATGTTATTTTCCTCACTTTATCTTCCACTTTCAAAATAATGAAATAAAGATATAATATTTAAATTTAAGTCTCAACTTAAATGCCATGATTATTGTACTTTTAAAACAATTGAAAGGTTTCTATTTTGTACAAGTGGGCAATACTGACATAAAAATCAAGCTATAAACATTTGGTCATCTTTGCAAAGCCACAAATCTCTTGGTAATTTAAGAAATTTTGATCAATTTACATATCAGGAACACTAATTTGAAAAGCTACTTGTTAATATCTTGCAAATTTGACAGGGGCATAAACATGCTATTTTAAAACCGAGAATATCAGTAAACTCAGCCTATATAAAAGAATGTTCAATAATGTTTAAAATATTACCTAATATTAATCCCACCATTGTACTTAAATATCCGGTTCCACTACCCAGATTAAGAAAAGACAATCCAGGCTGAAGCTTTAATGCTTCCATGACTTCAGAATAAATGCATGGTGCCGATAAATGTATATTTCCATGCTTCCAAGCCAAGTCTTTATATGCATTGTCTCTATAGCCTTCCAGATAGTAATCACCACGATCAATAGCTCTGAAGGCTTGTTCTACTCGCTCAGTGCGAATATATTGTGCTTCTTTCAAGTTATCAATTAAATCATCATTATCTTCGCCTGCACTCACAGCTCCTCCCATGATGATTGTCTTTAACAATTCAATTAATGTTGAGAATACATTGGTAGGTACTTGTCTGATGTTTCCACATAGAAGGTCCAATCCAGTCTGGCTCAATACTGCTTTGCAAGAGAATCCTAAAAGATTTTTAAGAAGATATATTTTTATTTTCACAAGTTGTAAAAATGTAACCAAATTCAGTGATAATTGGATAGAAAAGTAAATAATGTTCTTTGATGTCTAATGTAGTAGACATAGAGTTGCTGAATTAAACCAAATACTCAATATACAGTGAAAGTCCTCAGAATTTGTAGAAAGCCTTACTAGATGAAAGTAATCCATATCCGCCACCCCAAATGGAACTAGGTCAAAACAAAGCTGGTCTGGAAATGTACAGTTGATCCTCAGTGGAAAACAAGTCTATTAAAAGAAAAGAGCAAATCTGTATGTTAATTGTCCATTCAGAGTAATGCCGATATAGTAATAGCAAGCAAAATTTTCCTTGTAAATTTATATTTTACATTTATTTATTTATTATTTATTTCCTTGTAAATTTACATTTTCCTTGTAAATTTTTACTTACAAGGAAAATGTTATCTTATCCAGCACTTAAACATGGCAGGTTTTATATATTTTTCTTATTGACTATGTAATACATTATTTGACACGCAGTCTCTTTTCTAAATACAACCTTCATGCAGAAAGCACTGGAGAAGATAATGTTGAAATGGATACTATGGTTTTTAAAATCTATTTGAATTAAGTTTTATAATAATAAACATTTCAGTTAAATATTGAATTTTCTTCTCAAAAACATATTTGTCTCATTTATTATAAAAAAAACAGAAGAAAAAGTGGGTGAAGAATTGTGGAAGGACACATGAATCAATAAAGTTGATTGTAGTAAAAAATCATTTAAAATGAATCTTAATCTAGTAGTCCAAAGTTAAATGTTGTTATATTAGGGTAAGTTAAAGATTGATTTAATGGTCTTTCATATGAAACAATGACACTTGAAAGCCCAATTAAGTAATGAACAGAGCTTTTTCTCCCCAGGAAACTATCTAGAGGTTATTAAAATAGCTCAGCTTCTGTGGAACAGTTACAGTAAGCTATATGAGAAATAGAACAAATATGACATCTAAAATGTTTGAGGTTGATTTACCCACATCCAGAAAAAAGAAAATATTTATTGGAGATCACAAGAAGTTCAACTATATTTTTATTCACTCAAGCAAATGAGAATTATTACCCCATAGTTGGATCATCAAATGTTTGGAAACAACTGGTGTCAGTAAAAACGTAATAGACTATTTACAGAAAAAATAACAAAGCAGTGGGAAACAGAATAGGCAGCTGGAAATGAAAAATAGGGGCCAGTCAGCATTAGGAGGGGCATCTTCCAGAGTGACCAATTATCACTCTTATCTGCAAATATACGATGCTGATACATTACAACATCCTAGGTTCTACACATCTTGCGAAGAACTAGATAGGTAGAAGGCCTACATCCTACATCTGCACTACAACCTACAACAGTGGTTCTCAACCTTTCTAATGCCGCGACCCCCCGCGACCCCTGCCCCGCCGCCGCGACCCTGCGCATGATGAGGTGACAAAGGGGGCGTGGCACCAGGGGTGAAATGCTCCCAGTGTGGCCGTGCCTGCGGGTCGCCGGACAGCCGGTAGCGATGGAAGCGGGAGACTTCGCCCGGACGCCGCCATTTGGGTTCTTTTACCCTCTGCGGGCGGCATCCGGGCGGGTGGGCGAAGTCTCCCGCTTCTGTAGCTACCGGCTGTCCGGCGACCCGGAGGCACGGCCGAACCGGGAGCATTTCACCCCTGCAAGTGACGGTGGCACCAAGATGGCGGGCTAACGCGCGCAGTGACCCCTGTGAAATGGTCGTTCGATCCCCAAAGGGGTCGCGACCCACAGGTTGAGAACCGCTGACCTACAACATCTTGAATCTCCAAAGACCTACGCAAGGGTCCTCTTTGTAGACTTTAGTTCAGCATTCAATACCGTCATTCCAGATGATCTTCTAAATAAGCTAAACCAGCTAGCGGTACCTGAACACACTTGTAAGTGGATCATAAGCTTCCTAACAAACAGAAAGCAGCAGGTGAAGCTAAGCAGAAGCACATCAGATACCTGTACAATTAGCACAGGGGCCCCCCAAGGCTGTGTGCTCTCTCCACTTCTCTTCTCTCTATATACCAATGACTGCATCTCAAACGATCCATCTGTTAGAAACTATTGAAGTTTGCAGATGACACAACAGTGACTGGTCTCATTCGAGACAATGATGAATTTGCATAGAGACGGGAGGTTGAACAACTAACCTTGTGGTGCGACCGGAACAATCTGGAACTTAACACACTCAAAACCGTAGAAATTGTGGTAGACTTTAGGAGAAACCTCCCATACTTCCACCTCTTACAATACTAAACAACACAGTATCAACAGTAGAGACCTTCAAATTTCTAGGTTCTACCATATCGCAAGATCTAAAATGGACACCTAACGTCAAAAACATCATCAAAAAAGCACAACAAAGAATGTTCTTTCTGCGCCAACTCAGAAAGCTCAAACTGCCCAAGGAGCTGCTGATACAGTTCTACAGAGAAATTATTGAGTCTGTCATCTGCACCTCTATAATTGTCTGGTTTGGTTCTGCAACCCAACAAGACAGACACATACTTCAGAGGATAATCAGAACTGCTGAAAAATCAATTGCTACCATCCTGCCTTCCATTGAGGACCTGTATACTGCACGAGTCAAAACGAGGGCTGTGAAAATATTTACAGACCCCTCACATCCTGGACACAAATTGTTTCAACTCCTACCCTCAAAACGACGCTATAGAGCACTGCACACCAGAACAACTAGACACAAGAAGTTTTTCCCCGAACGCCATTACTCTGCTAAACAAATAATTCCCTCAACACTGTCAAACTATTTACTAAGTCTGCACTACTATTAATCTTCTCATCGTTCCCATCACCCATCTCCTCCCACTAATGACTGTATGACTGCAACTTGTTGCTTGTATCCTTACGATTTATATTGACTGGTTCCTAATATGATTTGATTGCTTATTTGTACCCGGACTATCGTTGAG
>QLTV01000773.1:99103-111680 GCA_003457575.1 Thermophis baileyi | reverse complement strand
ATACCACTACATAGTGCTTTGCAGCCCTCTCTAAGTGTTTTAAAGAGTCAGCATATTGCCTCAAACAATCAGGGTCCTCATTTTACCCACCTCGGAAGGATGGAAGGCTGAGGCAACCTTGAGCCTGGTGAGATTTGAACCGCTGAACTGCTGAACAGTCAGCTGAAGTAGCCTGCATTACTGCACTTTCGTCACTGCGCCACCTCGGCTCTATTCTATTCTATTCTATTCTATTCTATTCTATTCTATTATTCTAGTCTAGTCCAGTCTAGTCTAGTCTAGTCTAGTCTTGTCTCTATTCCAGTGATGGCGAACCTTTTTGGCACCGAGTGCCCAAACTGGAATGCGCGTGCGTGTGCCGGAGAACCGGAAACCCGAAGACCAGCTGGCCTGTTTTTTGGCTGTTTTGGGGCCATTTTCAGGCCGTTTTTCAGAGCTATTTTCAACCCCAAAACAGCCTGGAAAACAGCCGGAAAATGACCTGAAAACGGCCTGAAAAGGGCCTGGAAAATGGCTTGGAAAACGGCCGGAAAGTGGCCTGAAAAATGGCCCGGAAACTGCCTGGTTTTGGGCCGTTTTCCGGTGCTCCAGCACCCGCGAAAACCAGCTGGCCGGCGTGCCGGAAACAAGAAGAGCAGCTGGCGATGGCGCATCTGCCCACAGAGAAGGCTCTGCGTGCCACCTCTGGCACACATGCCATAGGTTCGCCATCACGAGCCTATATGTTAGACTTAGAATTTTCTTTAAAAAAAAATGGCAAGCCACTTTTATGTAGTTATCAATAAAATCCCATATAGTAACCAGAAATTGAATGTTAATGGTTCTTCAATTCAATTCAAGAGAAACAGGAGTTTTTATTTTAATATTTCTTATCAGTTATATCAAAAATAAAAATTTCATATTAATAATTTGTGTTTCTATGTAGTTTAGAGGCGGTTAGATTTGTTCTTTGTGAAAACGAAATGCTGCCAAACACATCAAACTGAAGTCAAGGTGCTGTAATTAATGAAGCATTTTCAGCAACTTAATTTTAAAACTTTTCCCAACTGATTAGTTGAAAAATTCTGAAAGGTGTATTTCGGACTATAAGACGCACCGGAGTATAGATTTCGAAGAGGAAAACAAGGAAAAAAAAGTTTTTGGCCTCCGCGTGTCTGGTTTTTGCCCTCCCCAGTCCCCAGGAGTACTCTGCAGGCCTCCCAAACCCTCTGTGCGTCCCGTTTTCATGAAAAACAGGCCCATTTTTGGCCTCTCAAACCCCCCACGTGTCCCATTTTTGCCCTCCCCAGGTCCCAGGAGCACTCTGCAGGCCTCCCAAACCCTCTGTGCAACCCCTTTTTTTCCCCTCCGACCCCACCCCGCAGGCCTCCCAAACCCTCCCCGTGTCCCATTTTTGCCCTCCCCAGCCCCCAGGAGCACTCTGCAGGCCTCCCAAACCCTCTGTGGAACCCCTTTTTTGTGAAAAACAGGCCCGTTTTGGCCTCCCGAACCCCCCAAGCATCCCGTTTTTGCCCTCCACAGCCCCCCAGAACACTTTGCAGGCCTCCCAAACTCTTCACGCATACTGTTTTTGCCAAAAACGGGACACGTGGGGGGGTTCGGGAGGCCAAAAACAGGGCTGTATTCGGTCTATAAGACGCACAGACATTTCCACCCACTTTTTTTTGGGGGGGGGGAAGTGCGTCTTATATTCAGAAAAATACGGTATATAACCAAACTGATTAAAAAGTATCTCTTCCCTAATAGAAAAAAAGCTGTTCGAATTGCTACTACTGCCCAAGTAATTATGCTTAAAGTATTTCAAGCAGGTAAAACAATTCTTCTTTCTCAGCCTTATTTCCACCCATAACTACTTCACCTTTGGCAGTTAACATATACCTGCAAGTCAGTGACACAACCATAGGCGCACAGATGATTTTACAATAAGCAAACATACCTAAAGCAATACATTTGCAATTCTTACAATCTGAAACCTCTATTATCCTTGAGGTTCAGTAATGGTATTTCATCATTTAGACCCATGGAAAGGGCATCTCATGTAATTCCATCATGAAATTACATCAAATTCCAAAAATTTTCTCCTTTCTTTTAGCCTCAGCCTCAAGCATCTAGAGAACAACATTTCCTGATGTCATGGACACATAAACACCATGTTATTTAGAAAGCTTACAGAGCTCCTTGCATAATCACGTATTTCCTCTTTTTATCTGGAACACACCATCAAAACTATGATCTATTCTGAGGCTTTAACTATAGCCTCATTTGTTCTGATCTGATCAACTGAATGGTATTAAATCAGGCACTGTTAACTGATAACTTGAAATCTGCCTCACATTTAACCTGCATCTGTATGACCTTGTCTTCCCATTCCTTCCCTCTTGACTCATACCAATTAAATCCTATATCAATTTAACTGTTCCATGTATCTGAAAAAGTAAGTTACAGCTCACAAAAGTTTAACCTTTTAATGAAATTTGTTAGTCTGAAAAGTAATTATCAGACTCCTCCTGATTTTCCTCTCTCAACTGTTAACAATATCTTTCCAGTGAGCAACAGAAGATTTTCCTGTAACAAGGATATGGAAATAATCTTGTTCTTCCCTCTACCTCTTTGCATTTTTCCACAAGTGCAGAATCCGCTGTATTTATTCATTGGTTGTATAGAAATTGACCAATCAGTTTTCATCCAAGCCTGACAATGTGGGGTGTAAGACAGTGACTGGACAAAGTCTCCATAACTATGTCTAAGATGAGACTAGAACTCATAGTCTCCTGGTTTCTAGCCTGGTGTCTTAACCACTAGACCAGTGATGGCAAACCTTTTTGGCACCGAGTGCTCAAACTGGAACGCGCGTGCATGTGCACGTGCCGGAGCACCGGAAACCCGAAGACCAGCTGGCCTGTTTTTTGGCCGTTTTTTGGGCTGTTTTTCAGGGCCATTTTAAACCCAAAAACAGCCTGGAAAACGGCCGGAAAACAGCCCTAAAATGGCCTGAAAAGGGCCCGAAAAATGGCCAGAAAATGGCTCGAAAAACAGCCTGAAAATGGCCCAGAAAACGGCCCAGAAATTGCCTGGTTTTGGGCCGTTTTCAGGCGCTTCGGCACCCACGAAAACCAGCTGGCCGGCGTGCAGGAAACAAGAAGAGCAGCTGGCGATGGCACGTGTGCCCACAGAGAGGGCTCTGCATGCCACTTCTGGCACGTGTGCCATAGGTTCACCATCACGGCACTAGACCAAACTAGCTCTCATAACATATGAAACTTATGGCCCTCCCAATTTTTGCTGAATTGTAACATGCTTTATAATAGATTTCAATAAGATTAGAAACTAGAATAGGTTTAGAATAGGATTCCCCGCCCTGATTTTAAAAGATACACTAGGAGGACTTCTAGGTAATCATTTCCCAATGAGAGTTAGCAGCTGTCAAGAGTTGTGATGTACAACATTCCTTTTGTCCTAAAAATGCCATGAACTGAAGATAGGCCATGGGCTCAACAAAGATTTATGTTTTATTAAGAACTCTATTATAAAGCATCAGGAAATATAACATAATTTATATGATCAAAGTATGTGGCTGTGTAATATTTGCTCATTCCAAATATTATAGGATTAGCCACACCTGGCTCCAAACAATATATTTTAACATAAAAGTTTTTTGTGTCAAATTAAGGGTGGCCAGGCTCTTAACACTTTCAGGATCTCAGGTTTGCGCACATAGCTAGATCTTAAGAGTCTTATGAAAGGCTAACAGGGTGAAAGCTATCATGAGCTCCAAAGGAAAAATGTTCTGCTGCCAAGAAGATATGCCTCCTGGTCTCTGAACTGCACCCAAAAATACCAGCTACTAGTAGAAATGTTGTTACATGTGTCATAGAACTGCACCATTAAACTACCCATGCAGCTAGTTTTGCGCTAATTGAAAATTATGAATGCTCTTCAAGGGCAGTTTCATCTAAAACATGTTACTTTAATCCAAATAAGAGGTAACAAGGGCACACGTGATTGTGAGCACCAGTCCAGGAATTTGCGTAACTGATGCAAAATCCATGTGCAAAGACCCACCTAGTCACAGCTGCCACTTGCTCTTCAAGCAGGAACAAGTCCAAGAAGACCTCACCAGGTCTTCTGGGGCAATGCTACCCCATCCAGTATGGTACTCCATCCCAATGGAAAAATCTTGTTCCCAGGAGGAATAAATACCCAATGCTACTCCATCTTGCTTGGACTGAATTGGAGGCAATTGTGCCACATTCAGGGCCCTACAGCCTCCAGACACTGGGATAGGATATCCATGACATCACTCAGCAGATCTGGGATGGAGATATATAGCTGGGTATCATCTGCATATTGATGATATCTCACCCCAAATCATAGGATTGCCTCACCCAGTGGCTTCATGTAGATATAATAGGAGAGACCACCAAGCTCTAAGCAACAATATGAAAAACAGAAGACAAGCAGAGCCATTCTATTATCAAAATATATTACAGGAACAGGTCCTGTTAATATGAACAGGAACGGGTCTGTTACAAAATTCTACTTTGTCAACAGATTATAATGCTAATATGACATACTCAGAATGCTCTAATGCATTAACGTGTTTTTTATGCTGGCTATGCTTGCAGAAGAAGCAAACAGAAAAATTAGGAGGGGCAAAGAAAGTTTGCTGAAATAGCAACAACGTTCTTCCTATTAGAAAAAATTGTTGTGAATATTTAAGACATATCCACTATCATCTCATCACAATATCCAATTTAGGGAATGGCTACTTATGACAAAAGGTATAAAATGATCTGGCCTATTTCAAGGACTATGAAGACATCCTTCGTCTAAAAAGAGTTACTTATATGCATTTAAAGCATGCCCTTGAAATAATGTTCTTATTCAATTTCAGCAATGAATAACATTAAAAATTATAGCTATAAGATTACAAAAGTAAAAAGTAAAGGTAAATGTTTCCCCTGTCCAGTTGTATTTGACTCAAGGGGGCAGTGCTCATCTCCATTTCTTAGCCGAGAGTGCCAGCGTTGTCTCAAAACATTTCCATGGTCATGTGGCCAGAATGACTATACACTGAGGCACACAGAACGCTGTTACTAAGTCAGACTCAGTCATGGAGGGCCACATCAGGGCTATGGTTGACCTCTGGGGGCCGGACGGGCATGGCCGACTGGGTGGGTATGGCCGACCAGGTAGGTGTGGCCAGCTTGACACCGCTCACTCAGCGTGGCTGAGTGGGTGGGCGTGGCTGAGTGGGTGGGCATGGCCAGCTTGATGCTGCTCACTGGGCATGGCCGGTTGGATGGGCATGGCCAACTGGGTGGGCGTGGTCATCTTAATGCCGCTCAGGGGGCGTGGCTGACTCAGGATGGAACAAGTCATACTGGCTAACTTGATGTGGGGACAATTTGGTGCCCCACAAGCTCACCTCCCCAAACTGCTGGCAGCCTAGTGCATGCGCGCGCACACATACACGCATTCCAAATTTGGTGACTTTTATCCACATAGGAAGGAGAGAGCCTTTTCCTAGCCCAGCATGATTGGCAGTTTGTAAGCTCAAATGTGGATAAAAGTCTCCAAACTTGGAATGGTGTATGCATGTATGTGTGTGTGTCCGTGTGTGTGTCCCTGTGTGTGTGTGTGTGTGTGTGTGTGTGTGTGTGTGCACACGCACGCCGAAGGAGATGTTCTTCTCCCAATCCCAGACATCGTTGGCATTTCCCTGTCTCGTGCATACTCCCAGCAAAGGAGAAGGCAGAGGACACTGCTACTGTGTGTGGAACTGTGGAGGAGAAAATTTGCAGGAAGCAGTTTCCTCTGAGTCCAACTTCTGCCTTGACAAATCTCCGGAGAGCAAGAGAAGGCAGCAGGGAAGCAGTGCTCCCTGGTCCAGGAGGGAGGCTGGCTCTTCTCGAGAGGGAATCCCTGTTTCCAATTATGAGTGGTAAGGATGCTAGCTTGTTGGGGCAGCCTTCCCTCATGCTTTTATCTGTATTAGTGTAATTTCTAATAAAATTATAAATATAAATTTTGGGAATCCTACTCCTGGCTTATCTGGGTGAAAGATTAGTGACTCACTGAAAGCTGTTAGCTTTGGAAATGATACAATGATTATTTGAAACTTTGCAATTATTGGCATCCTTTAAGTTTTCTACCACAACAGAGGGCAACTTCCAATCTAGATAGATCAGCTTGATAACACAAAGCAACTCATCTTTAGATGGAATCCTTCATTAAGGCAGATTCAGGCCAACTCTGCACAGGCCAAGTGCCTTAGTGATGGCTTCTGCTCTTTATATATTTATGGGTAATGGCTGTCAAACAGGCAGTGATATCCTATCCACACATCCTAGATACCACAATTGAAATAGGGATTTAATTGTGAGCATTCATACCAGGAGGAGGTTCTCCAGCCTTTTCTTTCCAGTTTAAAAACACTGTTTCTAAGTATTTCAATTTCTATTGCAAGAATGTCAATGGCTCTCACATTATGATTCACATAACAAAAATAATATTTATAATTTACTGGACTCAGTTACGTTTATATAGAAAAGGATTACCAAAACAGCAATCCATTGGAGATGTAACAAGGATAATGCTTCTTTAAAACACATGTATTTACAATTCTTTACTAATGCTTTATTAAGTTTGGGAAAAATTATTGGATTGCATAAATATAATTATGTGACAAAAGCAAATATTTCTCTCCAACATTCAAGAAGCCCAGAAATAGAGTTCAAAATGCCTGAAATATCCATCCAAAGTTTAGCTTTTGCAGGCAATGCTGGTTAGATCCCTAGGGCCTCCTTGTGGGTCTGTCCTTTGGGGGGAGACCAAAGCACCTCTCCACTGACTTCCAGACATTTTCCACAAAGCCTTGGAGCATGGTGTGCTTTGGGGGCCCAGGGGGCAAGGGGATGGGGGTTCATGGGAGAGGATGCCCATCAGGTGTTGGGTATCAGTGATTTAACACGTGTGCTATGCCAATGAAGGGTTTGGGGCCTCTGGTGGGTAACTCCTGTGCCACCCTCGCTGTACCCTGCAGCAAGGCCTTCCCCTTTGTACTTCCATTCCAGAGCCCTGGGCAGCGGTGGGCAAGCACCCAGTCCAGCCCTCCAGCACTGGGATCCCACAACTGACCCCAGCCCAGCCCAGTTTCCCCAAGGGGGCATCAGTTTACCTCCTTAAGGGCAAAGCTGTTGCCACTGCCGGGCGCAGAGGCAAAGGTGAAGCGAGGGTCGGGCACAAAGGAGAAGGTGTAGGAGCGAGAATTTGGGCGCAGAAGTGGAGAAGCGTGGGGGAGAATGGGGAGGAGAAGGTGCAGGAATGAGAATCCGGGCGCAGAAGCGTGGGGGAGAATGGAGAAGTGAAGGTGTAGGAACGAGAATCCAGGCGCAGAAGCTAAGAAGCAAGGGAGAGAATGCAGAGGCGAAGGCCGGGTGAAGAAGCGAGGCAAGACCGGGTGCAAAGGCAAGGGGCTGGGCGCAGAGACGAAGGCCGGCTGGCCGGGCGCAGAGACAAAGGCCGGCTGGCCGGCCAAGGTGAGGCAGACAAGCTTCAGCTGTTGCTGGAAGAGTGAAGCATGTGCATGCGCACCCGCTGATATGGGGCGGGCCGATGCGATGCGGGCCGGTCCCTTGCATTTTCCAGGGCCAGATTCGACTGCTTTGTGGGCCGGATCTGGCCCACGGGCCTTCAGTTTGACACCCCTGATCTAAGTGGTACCTATTTATCTACTCACATTTGCATGCTTTAGAACTGCTAGTTTGCAGGAACTGGGACAAGTAACCAAAGTTCACCCTATTGCATGGCACTCGAGTCTTGAACCCAGGCTGTCAGCTGTCCAGCTGACAAGCTAAGCATCTTTAACCACTGAGCCATCCTGCCTTTTTATTGTGTGTTAGAAAAAATATGTTCTAAATATGTTCAACTTAGCAAAATCAATTTTGCTTCGATGTAAACTGCCAGCTAAACTGAGCTATATTTCAAACCTGGAAGAAGCTACTAATGCCCTTTCTCACAAACTTTCTTTAAATAGTGTTATCAACAGTAGATGGCAGCTTCACTCAATAAACAATTTTTTTTCTGGGGTTAACCACACCTTTCAAATGGAGTTTTATTAGCAAATACAAAACTTATATTTTCCAGAAACAAGATTTAATTTTGTTCTTATGCTTATTCTATTGCTTGAACGTTTGTGTAAGTTGTTTGCAAAATTTGTATAACAGTTTTTAGCAGAAGTTTGGTTAACCAAACCAAAAACATCTTAGAACACTCAAAGGAAACACACTGAAAGAAGCAAAATGAAAACTACACAAAGAATTAGTTAATCTAATTAATATTTTTGTTTAGGTTTAAAACCAAGAACTAATTCTGGATACAGATGCACTGGCTGAGAGCCTATTATCAGATGTTTCCACTTCATTTTGCTGCTTTTGTAAACTGATGAAATTTGCTATCATGCAACTTCACTGGCCTACCTTCCAGGGCTCTTGAAAAGATGACTGAAAACATGTAAATACTTTCTGCAACTATATTTCTCATAATCATATTTTTATTTAGGTGCTAAATGTACAGCATATGTATAAACTAATATAAAAATAAATATTTAATTATCAAGATTTTTTTTCCCATAATTTCTTTCTTAAGATACAGTATCTTAACTACAGGTAGTCCTCAGTTAACGACTATTCATTCAGTAACTGTTTAATGTTAAACCACACCAAACAAGTGTTATTTATGACTCAAAGTTTCATACTGTCTAGAACTAGCATAAAATGAAAAAAATAAAGTAATACACACTGTAATAAAAACGGCTTAATTATTATATGAATGCTTGAAAACAGAATATCTAAGCAATTATAACAGAACTGGAATTTTTAATACTTCATGTCATTGAAGAATATGGCAGCATTAACATCCAAAAATACAATTCAATCCTAAGTATGCATATGCATAGTCCTGGAAAAGTTTAGTCTTGTTGACCTGAATGATGTTTATGCATAAAATTCAGTTACTATTATAATTAATATAGGGCTGCATTTATTTGTCTGCAAGATCTATATTCCAGAATATAATTTATCCTTAGAAATAATGTCATAATTCAAGTTTCTATATTTATAAATTTCTTATGATTCTTGACGAACTTATCTTTTCTTTTATGTACACTGAGAACATATGCACCAAGACAAATTCCTTGTGTGTCTAATCACACTTGGCCAATAAAAATTCTATTCTATTCTATTCTATTCTATTCTATTCTATTCTATTCTATTCTATTCTATTCTATTCTGACTAATAATGTGGAAATGTAATACTTTATGTGCTATAATAAATAGTGCTTATTTTTTAAAATTAGACCTCCTCAATCAAGATATTCATAGTTATTAATCACTAGAGGAAGCCATTATCTTATTACTATAATTGAACCTGGAATTATGGTCCTAAATTGTGCTGCTCATTGAGCAGGTCACCATGTGACAGTGCCTAATTTTATTATTTTTGCAGTGGTCATTAAGCAAAACTAGTCATTAAAGGAACTCACTGCCTGTAATGGGCCTTCCCCCACCCCCAGAAATCATAAGTAAACGTTGGTTTCCAGCAAAAAAATGTAGATTGCGGTCATATGGGATGCTGCAAATGGCCATAAATGCAGGCTGGTTACTGAGTGCTCAAAATGCAATCCTGTGTCTGCAAAGTGAGCCCGGCTGTCAAAACCTCAAATCCAGGTTGTAACTTTTTTTGGTTCCCAGTCATATGTTGAAAATTACCTGTATGGTAAAGTATTATTTATAATATCAGAGGCACTATATATCACCATACTACCTGTGGATTATATGATAAGGAATATTCAATTATGCTGAAGGATATTTTTGCATTATAGGAAATATATGCTTAATTAGATGGGATTTTTGTCATAAAACTTCAGCTTTTAACTTGCACCTTTCATCGCACTACATAGTAATCAGGAACTGGGGATGCTGTACAGCTGGAAACAACCCTTGAGTTTGCTTTAGGAGATAAAACAAGCAAATGAATGTGTATGGAACAGAAGATGTGTAACATGAAAAGTAAATTCCATGGGGAAAAAATAAGTGGACTAGATTTGTAAAAGTGTTCTATTGTACCAGATATATTTAGCTTTCAGCATTCTACATGTTTTATATCTTTTCAAACACCAGGAATTATCTACATAGTAGTATACTTTATTTCCTAGATATCAGAAAGTTTCAATTATGTAAATTGGATAACAATATATTCAAATAATGTTCTAAAATATTAACTTATTTGAATTAAAAATATAATCATTCCACCCCAGTAGGGTTTTTTCCCCTAGAAATGGGTATGGGGAGTCATGAGCTTTTTTCTGTGATTTTGTGTTTTTACACCATTTTGCTTGTTCTGCTGGGATTAAGCAAATGCATCCTAGCTTGAGCATGTCAACACAGAATTTCATTAAGGTATAAAAACATATTTATCTTTATTACATTATGTATCAGCAGCTGTTAAATCCTGATTAAATATGGTTTATTCCTTTACATAGGTCTGTAAAGGTTTGTTCCTTTGTTATATGTAAGGAATAAACCCAAAGTAAGGGCAATCCCAAATTATCTGGAATCCTATACAGGTAGTCCTTGTTTAGCAACCACAACTGAAACTGGGAAATTGGTCATTAAGCAATCAGTAAAACCACAACTGTGCTTATGATCTTGAGTTTTACTTTGCTTTACAGACCTATGAAGTCATAAATGTGAGGACTGATTGCAATGTTACCTTTTCATTAACATTGTAATTACAAATGGTCATTGATGGCAGTCAAGTTATTTGGGCCATTGTAAAATGGACTTCATTTTTCAATCATTAATTGATGCAATACTGGATTTTTGTTTTGTCATTAAACTTAACTTCAATAGAAGATGCTCCACTTCTACGTACCATTTGATGTATTTTTTTAAAAAAAACATTGAATGATTTTAAAAAACTTGTTGAATGAAATAGATAAATATACCAAGGATTTTATTCTCTTGATGGCAAAATGTGTAAACATTCAAAACCGGCAGGATCTCATCCCATGTCATACTTACAGCTTTTATACAGGATGAAGCACTATATGATATTACTTACTAGTCTGAAAATCTCAGGAGAGGACACAGGATTGACTTCTTACATCTTTCCCTTTTCTCCCTTAATGATCTTTCTTTTGCTTTCCCCTCAAATCCTTACCCAGTGAAGAAATGAGGCAAATGAAAAAGACACTTCTTACTCTGGCATAAACCAATACAGTAACAAATTCTTGTCCCAAAGGTGCTTTTTCAAGAGGCAACTGGACTTTCTGGTTTTTCTTTGAAGACATTTTGCTTCTCATCCAAGAAGCTTCTTCAGCTCTGACTGGATTAGGGGTGTCAAACTCGCGGCCCACTGGCCAGATGCGTCATGCGCCACCCCCATTTTAGCAAAGGGGGAAAAAGTAGTGATATGTGATGTGACACTGCGAGTTTGACACCCCTGGTGGATGGTGGGGAATGGAAGGTCAGAGCTGAAGAAGCTTCTTGGATGAAAAGAAAAAGAAAAACCAGAAAGTCCAGTTGTCTCTTGAAAAAAGCACCTTTGGGACAACCATGACCTGGATGACTGAGAATCTCCAGAGACATTTAACAAATTCTTGTGCACTTAATTCAGCATCCAGGGAAAGCTACACACTTCAGAAAGGGGGGAAGGGGGGGAGAAATAAACGCAAACAGGCCCTCAATTTACAGCAAGGCCGTGCAGCCCAGCAAGCTTCAAGTTTGCCTACAAAGGGTTCTTTTTACATTTCAAAAACATTTTAACCCTTCTCTCTCCCAGTCCGACACTTCAGAGGCTCTCCTACAAACGACCCCGATTCTCCTGCGTCCTTCCCTCCCTTCAATACAGTCACCCTATAAAGAGAAGGGAAGCGTGACAAGCTCCGAGGAGGAGATGGGCTCGCGGGGGTACGAGACACTTAACCGTTTCACCTAAGCCACCGGCGCTTCCTATCTTGGGACAGCCTTCCGCCGACATTAAAGCGATGCGTGAACTTGAGCGCCTTGCGAAAAACTGTGGCAGGCACCGGGGGGGGGGCGGCGGGGGGAGGAGGAGGAGCGAAAAGAGAAGCGAGAAACGAATTTCTTTTCCTCTCGTGAGGTGGGGGGAGAAACTCGGGTGCTCTCTCCGCTCCTTTGTTGTTCGGGTGATTCATTTGATCTCTTCCTCTTTGGCACCTCTCGACACCAAGCCAACTGGCGGCCAGTTGGCAGAGCGAGGAAGCGGCAGAGGCGACGGCGCCTCCAACTTGTTTATCCCTTTTATAGTCCCAGCCACGGTTTGGCAAACGCTCGGAGCAAAAGGGGGCCGCCTCGTTAAAGAGCCGGAGGCGGCGAGGAGCAGCCGGGTAGCATTAACGACCGTCGCCCTTCTTCCGCCCTGAGCTCTTGCCTTTTTTTTTTTTTTTTTATAACGCTCAGAGACGAAGAGTCTCTCAGATACGGCGGGGCTCGAACTGCCTCCCGTGAGGAACTGCAGACGCTCCCCCCTCCAGCTGCACACTTTCCCAGAG
>QLTV01000773.1:64218-85639 GCA_003457575.1 Thermophis baileyi | reverse complement strand
CGCTTCACCGACACCTCGCCTCACCAACGCCCCGGTCGCTGCTCACTTGCCCTGCCCCCCCCCAGTCTCTGCTCTGCAGCTTGCCTGCCTGAAGCGCTGCATCCCTGATCTGCCTGCCAGGTAAGCCTGCGAAGTCATGGCCTACCCCTGCCCCTGCCCCCCCACCGTCTCAGCCTGCCTTCCCTACTCCATTCCCCGCAGCCTGCAACCCCGACATGCTTGCCTGCCTTCCACGCGGCCTTCCCAGCGCGGCCGGCCAGTGGGTGGGCAGGCGGCCCTTGGTGGAAGCACAGATGCTGAGAGGAGCGGCGGCAGCTGGTGTGTAATAGAGTTAGTTGTTCTGGATGAAATTTAAATGAATGATTTATGTCTTCCAGTTGCCACAACAGTTATTTCATATACTAGCTAATTCTTATGATGGAACTCTCAGTAAATTACATTAAATTTAGTAGCTAGAATTTTGTTTGGGTTTCAGAGACTTTATTTGGGGAAAAAATTCTAAAGAACCTCAAGACTACACTAGTATTTGAAATGACTTTTAAATACACATTTGATTTAGTGCCTCACCATAACAAGCATCTTGTTCATGTTGTGACCCAGCGTAGCAAACCCCCAGAAATGACACACACACACACTTGTCCAAACTAAAGTAGGTTTTATCACTAATCAAGGCTTAGTGATCATTTAAGTTCAGAGTTTCTCCCAAAGTGCTTGTTAACATTCACAAACACTTTGGCCAGGAGTTCAAAGACAAAACAAAACAAACAGATTATGAAGACCTTAATTGCCTCAAATTGCTGGAATTGGCCGAGAGCCCGGACTGGAGTTCGTACAACTGATAGCACCAACAGAGTAATCAGAAGCCCGGTAAAGACATCCGTTGTTTCCAGAAAAATGGTCCGTTGTGAGTCAACCTTATATAGGCTTAGGGCGTGGCCCCTCTGCCACAGCCTGCTCTTGCCCCCCTCTGGTCTGTTCTTGTTCGTCCGGATCCATGAGCAGCTGCACAGGACGGGGGCAAGCCACAACAGTTCAAAATATCATTTGTCTTACATTCGGTGATGCAGAAATGATTCTGGGAGTGACAGATATTGTCATTTCATTTTTATATGTTAAAAGAGATGGGATATGTGTCAAATTGCAAATTAGATTTGGGATTTTTCTTCCAAAATACTTGGATGTAAAACTCAATTTCTTCTTCAATATAGGAATTCATTATTTTCTTACAGCAGTGAAATCTATATACAGCATATTTCCTTAGAGTTAAACTGGAATTAGTGGGACCTTCAAGTGAATGAGTATAGGATTATAGCTCAAGTTATGATTTTCATCAGAGATTTCCCACAATACGAAATAGCTAACAGATTCATCACTATTTTCCTCTTCAGTATTTTTCCAAATGGAAGGACCATCTTAAATTCAACTCATTTGTATTATCAAATGAAATGATTTATGATAGAAGTCATTTGAAGATGGAGATTAGATTTGCATCAATCAGGATGGTTGAATCCACTGAAATCCAGTCATCTGATATAGTAGCAAAGAAAGTGCTAGATAAAACTTATTACATGTTACATTAAAGAGAGATCACTATTACTTATTTATATTGGTTGTGTTGCTAGGATAAAACAGAACTTTCCAAATTTAATGACATTAAATCATACCCCCTCTCTAGCGAAATGAACTTTTGGTCCTATCTAGTACCAGTATATCATGAAATATTTCTTGGACTTCTATGGTGACCTTTTAAAAGAACACTATTATAACTTTTGGACTATCTCCCTTTGCTTGAATTTGAATTATAGCTTATTAGAAGTGCCCCCTCCACCATTTCATAAAATTCAGGAAAAAAAATAACCATTCCTCCCCCATCCCTCCCACAGGTGATGTACCTTCTCTTTTTCTGTACAATCCAATTTTAAACTCAATTTAAAACTAAATGGTAAGTTTCCCTTAACTTTTTCTAGTGGCAATATCTATGGTTTTGTTTTCTATTATGGTATATTTTGCTTACTAATAAAAAGAGAAAATTTATGTGTTATTTATTTGGTGGTAAGTAGTTTACAAATTTATTGAACTACAAGTATAAAACTTAGAATAGGAAGATTATTTTATTGGTAGAAAACTGGTCAACTTCTAGCTTTAATTATTGGTACTTACCAGCTTTAATTACTAATTATCGTATAAAAGGGGGGGGGAAACAAATACCTGGTGAAAGTTATTGAATCCAAGTAACCTCCAATCTCTTAATATTTCTTCAAGAAATGGGAGAAAATGGAGCTGTTTATTCAGAAGCAGTAGCTTCTTCAGTTCATTAGAATGTGTACTCAAAAAAATTCATCCAAGTGCACTCAAATTAAGGATAAGCTATCAAGGACCAATTTGTGGATACTACTTTATCAAATGCTTGAATGGAATATGCTTTGTTGGAATCAGGTGACAAATGGATACACAAAACCCTCCACAAACTGACTGAGCAAGAGGAGGAACAGGAATGAGGGTGAAGGAAGGCAGCTTTGGTAACTCTGGAAGCCAGAAAAATGATTAAAGATCTTAACAGTGGATATAGAAAATCTATGCATCCCTGTTAAAATGCCAGGTTTTTGAAATGTAAAAAAAAAACACCAAATCAAACCAAGATAAATCACTTCATATTTTTTTCCACCTTTAACCTATAAGCTGTACAAATCAATAGAAAAACAAGCTGAAATCTTTTAGGGATAAAACTAAAAAACTTGCACTACTGTGCTTGCATAAGTGTTTTAACCCTTAAGCTAATACTTTTGTAAAGTACTTTTTGATTTTAGGACAGCATTCAGTCTTTCGGGGTAGGAGCCTATCAACATGGCACATCCTGCCTTGGGAATCTTTGTCCACTCTTCCTTGCAAAACCAGTCCAAATCTGTCAGATTGTGAGGGCATCTCCTGTGCATAGCCGCTCTTCAGCTCACCCAGAGATTTTCATTTATTTATTTTTATTTATTTATTTGTTTGTCAAACATGTACAAGATAGCAGGTATAGGTATAAACATAAACATAATCAAAGTGAATACAGATAGATGAGGACAATAGGACAGTAGGACAGGGACGGTAGGCACGCTGGTGCGCTTATGCACGACCCTTACAGACCTCTTAGGAATGGGGTGAGGTCGACAGTAGACAGTCTAAGGTTAAAGTTTTTTGGGTTTGGGGAAGAAACCACAGAGTCAGGTAGTGAATTCTAGGCATTAATCACTTAGGACATTAGGACATTGTGGCAGATAATTTTATGAACTACATTTAGATCGGTTCTAAGGCGACGTAGTTCTAAGTTGTCTAAGCCCAAAATTTCAAGTCTTGTGGAATAAGGTATTCTGTTGCGAGTGGAGGAGTGGAGGACTCTTCTCGTGAAATATTTTTGGACTCTCTCAATTGTATTAATATCCGATATGCAGTGCGGGTTCCAGACAGGTGAGCTGTATTCGAGAATTGGTCTAGCGAACGTTTTGTATGCTCTAGTTAGCAGTGTAATGTTGCCAGAGAAGAAGCTACGCAGGATTAAGTTGACTACTCTTAGTGCCTTAACTAAGATCCAATTGATTTAAGAGCCCGGATCTTAAATCCAATTGATTTAAGAGCCCAGACTTAAATCAATTGGATTTAAGTCCGGGCTCTGGCTGGGGCATTCCAAAATTTTGATCTTCCTCTGGTGAATCTATTCTTTTGTTGATATGGAGATATGCTTTGGGTCATTATCATCTTGAAAGGTGAAATTCCTCTTCATTTTTTTGGCATTTTAGCAGAGGCTTGAAGGTTTTGTGCCAAAATTTACTGATATTTGGAACTGTTCGTAATTCCTTCCACTTCGACTAAAGCCTCAGTTCCAGCTGAAGAAAAGCAGCCCCAAAGCACGATGCTTCTCTGTGGTTATAGTGTACTTTTAGTGATGCACAGTGTTGTCTTTGCGCCAAAACACACTTTTTGGAATTATGGCCAGAAAGTTCAACCTTGGTCTCATCGGATCACAACACATTTTCCCACATGCTTTTGTCAGACTTGATATAGTTTTTTTTGCAAAATGTAGCCGGGCTTAAATGTTTTTCTTTGTAAGAAAAGGCGTCTGTCTTGCTAACCTAGCCCAGACATTTGAAGAATACAGGAGACTGTGTCACACGTAGTGCACAACCACTACTTGTCAGAAATTTCTGCAGCTTCTTTAACTGTAGGCCTCTTGGTCCAGTTTTTTTTAAATTTTATTTTAATTTTTTCCCTTAAAAGATGATACAGACCATCCTGTTCTCTTAACAGCCGTCACGTCCAATTTACTTGTACAATATTGACTTCCCACTTTCTAGGCCATTTTATTTATGCTACAACTTTGATTGGACTCTGTAGATCTGTGGCTCTGGATCCTTAAACTCTCGGCTTCTAGTCATATTGGCAACACCGGCATTGTATCCTGACTATCAGACAGGATCTCTTTTGTGGATCAAGTGATGAAATGTGCATTGTGAGGTAATGAAAATGCTATTTTTGCCTCTGCAACCTAAGTTACTTAAATATTCCTGCTTCCAGGTTGATAGCGCAAAACAGTGAGATTTATGTCAATAATTTTGATAGGAAAGCCTGTAATTGTCAGAGAGAATTAATGACTAAT
Organism: Thermophis baileyi; assembly: GCA_003457575.1. Classification (NCBI taxonomy): domain Eukaryota; kingdom Metazoa; phylum Chordata; class Lepidosauria; order Squamata; family Dipsadidae; genus Thermophis; species Thermophis baileyi. The sequence continues at coordinate 81,003 of QLTV01000773.1, read as the reverse complement.
GAAGAAAATAAATCTCTTTTGTTTGCTTCATCATTTCCCTTAGTCTCTGATTACAAATAGGTTACTCTGGCACAAGCAACACTAAAAATCTCATCAGTTTCTTTTATTTGTTGGAGTGAAGAACACCGGTTCATTATTATGATGCTCTATCTGGTATTATAATCAGACTTTCACCAAGGAAAAAAGATTCTGCAGTTATTTCAGAAGCATTTTTTCCTGTACTGTAATCTAAGTTTCGCATTTGCTCTATTCAGTTGGGAAGTATTGCTAGCCATAGCATTAAGTTATATTAGCTACGACAGATATACTCTGAATTTTATTTTCTAAGTATAAAAAATATTTTAAAAAATGAATGAGAAAAAAATAAACTTTTCATACATACATTGTTGTGCAGATAATTTCATATTATAGCATCTTACTAAATCAATTACAAAGTTAAATACTGTTTTTCTTTATTTTTTATTTTCTAATGCAGATCTAGAAATTGTTTATCCTTATTTAGATATGATTAAATGCTATTTTGTCAGGAATCTTCATAATGCATAATGTTTAATGCATAATGACCCTGCAATTAAAAGTAAGTACATTTATACTGCTTACGTGTGTGTATAATCCTTCCTCTTCTCTGATACAGACTGTAATGATGAAAACCATTTTTCACCTCTGTTTTCATCTACATACGTTTCTTTGTGGGTGAAAGGGAAACTATTTTGGGAATGGTCATCGACTGGTTTCCATACATATCTAGATTAGATATGGTCATACTGCAGAACCTGAATTGGAGCAGGATGAACACGGAATGGATGGGACAGGTATGTGTAAATCCAGTCCATTTTGATTATGAAACCATGAATTTTTGGGGTTGGTTTGTTTTTGTCATGCTGTTCGGCATTATTAAAAAGTCCTCCTGTTGTTTATGTAGAACAGTGTTTCTCAACCTTGGCAACTTTAAGATGTGTGGACTTCAACACCCAGCATGCTGACTGGGAAATTCTGGAAGTTGAAGTTCACATATCTTAAATGTGCCAAGGTTGAGAAATAGAGATGTAAACTCTGTGCTGGTTATAGTGAAGGATAAAGATGAGACAGCACAAAAACAGGAAAAGGAAGTATTTAATGTCTGATATAGTGTATCTCTTCTTAACTCAAATTGTCTTAACGCTACCTATCTACATATTGTTGTGGCCTGCCAGTGGCCTGTGCAGCTGGTGGCTGATTCTGACAGCGAGGAGGCTGGTGTGATTCGCCAGTGGCCTGTGCAGCTGGTACACGAGTCAGACAGCGAGGAGGCTGGAGAGGACTCGGTGCCAGAGGCAGGGATTCAGCCAGGGCCTTCAGAACCTCCAGAAGCTCCCATAAGTGAAGAGGAAGAAGAGGAGGAGCCTCTTCTCAATGCACGGGCGCACAGAGCTGCCAAAAGGCAGGAATGGCTCCTCAGGAGGAGGTCGCCTCAGGAGTAAGGCTTGGGACTAATTGGCCACTCCCTTAGCCTATTTAAGGGATGATGATGACTGAGCCAAATTGCAGGAAACAACGTGGTTCATATTCTTTTGTGTCTTGATTCCAGAAAAGTCTGATTGGCTCTTATTCTCCCCCCCCACTTCTCTCTCTCACTCATCATCTTTCCTGCTAATTGCTTCTGGGCATTTTGCCAACCACAGTAAGATTACTGTTATCTGAAAGACTGTTCCCTCAGAATTGAGTTATTTTTCCTTGGACTCTTGCCGGCTGTTAATGAAATTGAATTAACAGCCGTGGTTCAGAAAAGACTGATTTAAACTGTATTTGTGTTTGAACGACTATTAAGAAAGCTCATTAGTAGTACTTATTTAGTAAGCCAAGGTTTGTACGGACTCTGTGTGTGCTGTGTTCTTTCGGGTCGGCAGCTGGGGCAGAACACATATCCTTTACCGTTGTCCAACTCTTCCTAAAGTTTTGTTTGAAATTTGTATGGGTATTCCATCCCATAATTTACCACAATTTATCATCTGAGTGGTCGCTTAAAAGAAATACATTAAAGGAGCATATCTATACCTATTCCTACAAAATCTAACACTCCTCATTCCTCAACCTCCTTCCAAATTTCACCTGACTGATAGAAGATAAGTTACATACATTTCTGCCTTTTTTCTGTAAGAATCTAACTCTGTTTCTTTTTTCCCCAGACCTTATTTGGACCTCAACGGTCATATCAAATTGTTTCTAGGATGACCCAGTCCATTAAGTATGTAGATGAAAATGTCAGCAAGTATAGCATCTGCAAAAGAAAGTTCTGTTTCTCTAAAAGAGGTATTTAAAAATATCAACCTGCATATAGATGGGCTGAGAAGGGCTAAGGAAAAAATAATAATTTGCCCTGTAATTAAACAAACGAACAAGCCCAAGTCATAGAGCAGACATATTTCAATAGAGTAGACATATTTTTATGTGTGATAAATTTTATCCAATAAGGATCAAATTTGCTCTCATACAAGAGGGTCCAACACCCCAGAAACATTTCAGAAATACACACTAGAAGCTTAAGTAAGGAAGGTGTAGTAAACTTCTAATAGTCTGAATTGATGGGTGATTTTTAATAGCAGGAAAATTTGGTCATGTTACTTTGTCCTTCTGGTTTAAATATCATCTAGCAGCTATTCAAAATCTTTTCTTTGATCTTGGGCATAACACTAGAAGTTAGGTAACATTTAGAGGAGGGACGCACTTCTGCAGAAAGCAAGTCATACATCTGTCGGCGTGAGAGTTCCTGGGAGTACTTTAAAAAAGCATCATGCAACATGCGGAATTTTAAAAAAAACGCCAAATAAGTTGTGGAAGCCGTTCCAGTATCAGTTTTTATTTCCTACCATACACCAAATGTACAGCACAGAACACAGTTTTGTTGCTTTGATGTAAGAAATATTAACTGTATGAAGAAACAGTTTACAAACTACCCAAAAATTAAAAAAAAAATGCATACATCATCGTCCTTTACAAAAGGTCTAATTTACAGGATAGCTCATCAAAGCAAATTAACCCAGAAAAAGGAAAGGGAAAAAAAAAAGAAAGAATGGGAAGACAGAGGAAGGGAAGAATCACAGCTCACATTACAGAACATCAAATACAAAGAAGGCAAATAAATATGAAGGTACATCTTGAGCAAAAATCCAAACACAGATAAATTAACTGAAAGCCATAGTAAATAATAATAGATTAAAAAGAGATTGCTTAATTTAATTTAAATAAAATATAGAATTACTTTCTTAAAATATTTAGTACATTACTTCTTACTTTTTGTCATGGGTGAATGCCTTTGTATGCCTTAAACTGGCGTCAGCAAATGTCTTATAACAAACAAACCAACCAACAAGTACAATAATTTAATAGCAATTTGGTGTTCTAATTTATATTAGCACATACTGTAGCTTTGTCAAATTGTTTTCTTTAAAAAATAAGCACAGCTTCTAAGAACATACATCTCTCCTGTCTAAACTAAGGTCTGAGGGCCAAGCCAGTCCCTCCACACACAAACAGCAAGCCCACCAAATGCCAAAGAGCAATCACAGCATATGAAAATAGGAGAATGACCGAAAGGCAGTCTGTGGATAGGAACACTATATGTATGAATGAAGAGACTGAGCAGGGTCATACCCAGTTGAGATACAATGTTGGCAAATAAAACTAATCATGGTCATTGTAGCACCGAAAAAGTAAAGCCTATGCTGTAGCCATTATACACTTTCCACTGAGGCACATATGCACGTGAGATATGTACGAATGGGCAAAGGCAGTTCAGCTGGTGGCTTGTATTTTCTTTTTTTAAATTAATGTTTACTTTCTGGAGGGGGGGAATTATTATTATTATTATTATTATTATTATCCAACATCCCTAAAATAGAAGTTGGATCTTTGTTCAGAGCAGTTACAAAACAGGAACCGAATAGAGATGATGAAAGGGCTCACCTTGGACAAATGTGAACATGTTTCTGAATGAGGGCTTACAGACTGCATTTATTTGAAGACCTCCCTTGCCATCATCAGTGGAAACTAAAACTTGCTGCCACCTGATTCGAAGTTATACAAAACTCCAGTATGTACACTAATCACTTCTGGATGTTCTCTATTTTCTTCAGTGTAAAAATCAGTTTTATCCACTAAGCCACTCCTAAGATTTACTACCAGTCGATGTTGACAGTATTGAGCTGAATGATAAGTAGTGTTCAATGTCCTTGCTTTGTGATACGTACAAAATCATCAACTTGGGAAGCACTTTTACAATATGAAATTATATTGATAGTGGTAAACAGAACAATTTTTTTCCCCCAGCTTCTGTACTTTGAACCTATCTTATTTGAACGATTTAAACAGTTTGATCTTCCTTCATGAATGAGCATGAAATTAGGGCAATGAGAAAGTATCCTTCAATCAATCCAGTCTTCCCCTGAATGGTTTCAAACAATTGTTTCATGTAGGCTAAGGCTGTAGCTGGATCCAGTGGTTTGCTGATTGCTATATTTCATTATTGCTACAAAAATTCTTGAACTCTTACTGCATGCTGTGCTCAAGGCGATTAGCCACTAGAGGGCACCATTCACCTTGGTATCACTGGGTCTTTGCCTCTCATGCTATTTGCAAACCCATTTCTTATTTCATTAAAAAAAATTGTTATAAAAAGCAGGATGTGGTGAAAATAAACTAGAATCACAGTTCTGTTACTTTGTTTCTTTCATAGTATTTTTTTTTCTTCCTGTACAAACCCAGCACATTATTTAATTTACACTATAACTTTCAGTCTATTTAAAATCCCATTGGAAAATAAATTAACAAACACATTTGTAAAAATATGGCAGGCTGCAAGAAATGCTGTTAAACAATCTTTTCTTTAAAAAAAATCCATACAACTCTTCGATTGAAAATAAATTAAAAATGTAAAAAAATAGTTACACACACTTTGTACATTCACTTTACAAAAATGAAACAAGTGCAAAACGACAATGGCAACAAAAAGGATTTGTACAGAAATAAATATGTTTGATGATCTAACTCATTGCTGTTAATACAATAGTCTGTTATGTTTAATGTCCTTTTTATGTCAGCTGGAAAAAAATAGTGCAATGTTGTAATTAAAAATGCAGCACAGCAACCAATATTTCTAAGCAGTCCAGGTGCTTTTCATGGATTCATCTGGAATTTGCAGCTGCTGAGACCTTCTTGTGCCCAGCAGTTCTTCCATCCTACACATGAATACCCTTCACTGCTTGCTTGATACTTTCCAGCAAAGCCTTGCAATCTGGGGAATAGTCCCTTTCCAGATTGCTGTACATATCTGTGAGTGTATTCACGTATGCTTCAAAATTCTGCTCGCTGATCGGGCCCTAAATAAAGGCAAAGGCATGACACAAAACAAAGAAATCAAAGATCAATGGGATGTTAGCAAGAGAGAGATGATTTTTTTAAATCTGTGGACTGCAGACCTGAAACTGGCTGAGATGCATGGGAACTGAGTTTTAAAAATCTAAATCAGAACTTTTTTTTTCTGGGGAAAGCAATCCGTTGGAATCATGTTAAATGGACACCCCTTTTCTCTCTGCCTATCCCTGTTTTCTGTAAGTGCATTAACTTGTAATGCTAGTATACTTGCCATATTACAAACAAGTAAAAGACTTGTCTATACCATCTGCCTTGGATGTCCCAGCAAGTTGCTGCAGGCAGATATATGTAATTCTTCATCATCCGTGGCTGCTACTCCAACATCACAAGGATGTCTGTCCAGATATCACCTTTTTGGGGGTCTTAAAACAACAGGCATATGGAGGCTTAATTGAGTTGCGATATGATTCAAGGCAGAGGCAAGTGATATTTATTTTATTTTTTTGCCCAGGGACTCTGTGGGTGAGTGTGTGTGTGTTTAAATCTTCGAACATACATGGGTGATGTGATGATGCCGCCAGTGGTTCCTTTGGGGGTTACCCATACAGTATTTATCTACTTCCCTGTTTCAACATGTGGCCCTTGGCCACAGATATTGTGGCCATAGAACAATGGGGAGCCTTTTCCCCTCTTGCCAATTGATCACTGTCATCCGGTTTGCAGCCGAAGTGGAATTTTATTTCCCTGCTGCCATTAATGGAAGGGGACCAAGTAACTTGGTCTATATTGGTCCCTGCTCATGGGGCTGGCAGGGACCAGATGCTGGTTTCCCATTGGTAATGTTGGCAAATAAAAGCAGCACACAGTATGCCCTTGGCAAAGTCACTGTATGTGTATAGGTTCAACCCTTGGATTAGATATTCGAAAAGAAAATCATTATCTATCTTCATGTTAGCTGTGTAAGGTAGTACAGGTAGTCCTCAACTTGCAACAGTTCATTTAGTGACCGTTCAAAGTTACAGCATCACTGAGAAAAGTGACTCGTGACCGTTTTTCACACTTACAACCGTTGCAGCATCCGATTGGTCACATGATTAGAATTTGGCTGCTTTGCAACTGCAGTTTATGATGGTTGCAGCAGTGTCCCGGAGTCATGTGATCTGTTTTTGTGACCTTCTGACAAGCAAAGTCAATGGGGAAGTCAGATTCACTTAACAACCGGGTTACTAATTTAACAACTGCAGTGATTCACAGAAAGGTCGTAAAATGGGGCAAAACTCACGTAACAAATGTTTCATTTAGCAACATAAATTTTGGGCTCAATTGTAGCTGTAAGTCGAGAACTACCTGTATATCTCTTATCTCTCTACAAGATGACTTCTCCCACTCCAAAAATATTATTCTTTTCTATTTAAAGTATTGTCATTATTCTATCTGGAATTGCTAATACAGATTTTTCCATAATTTCACAGTGGGATTAATAGAATAGAATAGAATTCTTTATTGGCCAAGTGTGATTAGACACACAAGGAATTTGTCTCCGGTGCATTAGCTCTCAGTGTACATACAACAATAGTGATAATGCTTGTATCCTTACGATTTATATTGATACTGATTGTTTCCTGATTGCTTATTTGTACCCTATCACCATCATTAGGTGTTGTACCTTATGATTCTTGATGAATGTATCTTGTCTTTTTATGTACACTGAGAGCATATGCACCAAAGACAAATTCCTTGTGTGTCCAATCACACTTGGCCAATAAAGAATTCTATTCTATTCTATTCTATTCTATTCTGTTCTGTTCTGTTCTGTTCTGTTCTGTTCTGTTCTATTCTATTCTATTCTATTCTATTCTATTCTATTCTATTCTATTCTATTCTATTCTATTCTATTCTATTCTATTCTATTCTATTCTATTCTATTCTAATGGATTCTGCATCATAATTTTCCATTTGACAGCCCTGCAAGATGCTACCGTATACTTCTCTATTCTTTGACTCTTAGAGAAAGTGCAGAATTCTTAGTCACAAACATACTGTACCATTTGTGGAAGTTGAATGTCGGCAAGACTGGAGATGAGAGCTTGGCTTAAGCCAGCTAGTTCCTTCAATAGGCTCTCATTATTCTGCTCTATCAGTTTATTCTCTTCTTCTATGGTTTTCAGATTGCTCTCCATTGATGTGATCTGAATCCATAAATAAAAATGAGAGATGGCAGAATGAATAGTTAGGCTCTTGATATAAAGCTACAACTACGTATAAGAACTTGCTCTGAAAGACCAAGCAGAGGAGATGCAATCCCGAGGCTTACAAAAGCGTGTTAACAATATTCATCAGAAAAATGGCTAATTTTAAAAGTGGAGAGACATGGAATTTGTTTGCCACCTGCTTTCATTTCCCCTTCCCAACACTTCCACCCAGCTCCAACTTATGGAAAGTTGCCTGTCTCCACTCTAAACAGCAGCAGAAAACCTTTAGGATGAAAAGAACAAGTATTTGTTTCCTTGCTTGTTTTGTGGGAGTTCACAGGTGGATGAAAGGCCCCAATTTGACAAAATAGGAGAAGGCTTAGCGGTTGGTTAAAAATGTCTGGTTAAAAAAAAGAATTTTGCCCTTGGGCATACAGAAAAAGAAGCAAACAAACTGCTGTTTATATTGCTGGTGGTTTTTTTTCCTTGCAGCATCCCTGCTGACTCACTACAATAATAACAACCTTGGTATTTGCACTAGAACTAGATAAGGCAATGCTGTAGGATGACTGAGATTATAACACTTCTGAATGTAAAAATAAAAGAAACAGAATAGAAAAAAAGGGGGACCCTCTTCGACAAGAAAGGCTAACAAAAATATCATCTTGAATGAATGATCCATCAGAGTAAATAATCCTAGATTAGGAGCACCAATGAAACCTATACTTTCTTTAAAAAAAAATTCAGTTGATATGAGTCAAGTGAGAGCTAAGCAAAGACTTTGACAGATCAGTCCATTTTGTTCAGGCTCCACTGGCCATCATAATAAGAGGCAAACTTTCCAGGAGTTTCTCATCACTTTGCAATTCTCACCACTGTTTGCATGCTGCTACAGTGCCAGATTTATGAGTGCAATTACAGGACTGCACATTATGCATTACAAACAAATCTATATTTAGGTAATATGCAGTATACAGTATAGTTAGCATTCCAAAGATAGAGATTTAGTCACTCCTTGTGAAGGTGTTAACTATTTGTTACAATGGAAACATCCGTGCTCAGGAAGAAAAGAAGGCATTCCATAAGAGAAGAGCTCCTGCAAATTGCCTACAGATTCTTTCTCACCATATTTCACTAGTAAGGCGGCAGGGGGGGGGGGCGCTCAGCAAGCAGATTCCATTTAGAATTAGTGGTCTGCAGATAATCAGGCACAAGCCAGATAGTATTTTAAAGGTTACAAACAACATTTGTCTTTAAGCCAGAAATAAATCTATGGTATTAGTCTTATAATGACAGCATGCTGCATTGTGCATTGATTGCAATTTCTTGATGGTTGTGAACTGCTCATTACATATCTATATACTATTTAAATTCTCATGCCTGTAACCTTTAATTGGGCAAAATGGTTTACCATGGAGCAGAACTTTTTCACCTCAAATAGGCTAATTTATGGAATGTGTCAAAAATCCTGTTGAATTGAAATTTGGCAAATTTTATAAAACATTTTATGACACACAATTTTTATCATAAAGCATTTTATGACATCAAACAAAATGACACAAAACATTTCTTGCAGGCAGCCTCTGATGTTTGACTGTGCTGTGCAGTTCAACGTGGGCTACTTTCAAGGCATCTCTGGACATCTCTCTCTGAATTTTTAAGGAACTTTTCCAGTACGTAAGAAGCTCTGCCAGTGTTGAAGGTATTGAGGAATCTGATAAGGAATGGGGTATCTCTGAAAGAATGATCCAACAGGTCACAGCCTGTCTAGTTGCATCCTAACATGATGAGGATATGACCTGAGCCACAGTCTTCTGCTCTAAGATTGGCCACAACTGACACCCCAGTCATAGCTGGGCAAAGGGCTTACTGGTCATAGCTTCTAACTTCTGTTCTACTAGGAGACGAGAGTACAGGATTCTGAAATTGCTCACTAGCTTCTTCTAGGGGAATCCAACTCCTTTCACAGCCTAAAGTTGGTTTTATTCTGGAATCACTCAGCTTCAGAAGCCACTGCTACAGTCTCCAGACCCTGGATTTATATTCCACCACATATTAACGATACCAACCCCAAGCTGGTAGTTAATCTCTTCCAGAGGCTTCATGTAAATGTTAAATAAGATAGAAAAGAAAGTTGATCTCTGTGGCATCCTGTTGAAGGGCTCAAACTATCTTTTGCCCCAAGGCGTCTCAAACCATCCACTTAGGAAACAAACAAACCAGCACACAATGAACCCCTGACTTCTAAGCCTCACAGATGATCCAGAAGGATACTGTGACTAACAGTATTCAAGACTGCTGAAAGATGCGGAAGGACTAAGGGGATCATGTTCTCAGGTATCTAAACCTCAACCATCATCAATAATGACCATTCTAATTTCTATCCTCTGCCCACACCTGGATTGTGACTGAAAAGATTGCAGATAATCCTTCCTACAATCTATACTTCAGAAGACAACTGGAATCCTAACAAAACTACCCTGCAGACTGCTGGTAACTCTCCAAATTCCATTTGGCAGCTAGTAGAATCTATTTTATGCTGGGATGGGCTGATCTAATTAGATTTATCTCCTTGCATAGATCAGTAAAGCCAGTCAATTCCATAGTCACTGAAAAGTGATCTGTCAATGACAATGGAGTAGCTCTTATATCTACCACCACCAGATCATGCCTCAATTGCTCCAAAGTATAAACCAGGTCTTATATATGGCCTCCTAAGCATTGCACTGTAATAACTTGGCACAAACTCACAGTTGTCATGATCACTATGAAATCCCAAGTTGTCTCAGAACATCACCCCCTCAGGGATGGCTGTTTGAGATCATCTATACCAGGGGTGTCAAACTTGATTTTATTGAGGGCTGCATCAGGGTTGTGTTCGACCTCGGGGGGGGGAGGTGGGCATGGCCAGCTCAACATCACTCATGTTGGGGGCGCCTGTGGTGGCTCAAGTGCTCTGCCAGTGAAAATGGGCTCCCAAGCTCCGTTTTTTATTGCGACGGCTTCCTGCAACCCTCTCCTAGCAACAACAGAGCTCGGGAGGGCTGCATGCGGCCTACGCAGGCTCTGTTTTCAGGTGCAACGGCCTTCTGCAACCATCTGCCAGCAAAAACGAAGCTTGCGAGGGCCGCGTGTGGCCCTACTGAGCTCCGTTTTCTCTGGCAGAGTCACTGCGGGCCGATCCTTCACTGTTTCCAGGGCAGCCCTGTGGGCCAGATCTAAGCATCCCATGGGCCGGATCTGGCCCACGGGCCTTGAGTTTGACACCCCTGATCTATACTATAATCTAAGTGTCTGAATCACCACCCATAGTGAGGAACGTGTTTAAGCTCTTTTAATTCCTTTTTCCAGTCCTTTCCTTCTCTTTACATGCTTTTTCATAGCACATCACTTTAAAATATTTCACTTTTCTTCTTCCTTTCTTTCCAATAGATCTGGCAAACAAACATTCCTAGACTCAGCCTCAAGCAATATGAACCACTTGCCATGTCAGGATAGTCAGCATTTTAAAACTCAGCTGGTAGTGCTCAGTGGCAGCCAAAGTCTTAGTGTGGTCCAACCAGGAAGAGGCAGAGCATGCGCCAACTGGCAAATAGTACACAGGAAAGTGTTCCTGTGTTGTTCATGCTGTTACCATCTGTCACTATTGCCCCCTTTTCCTGTTCTTCTGAGAATGAGCTGCACACAGAGAATGTCGGTACTGACCTGGTCACCAGTATTCTTCCTTAGCAATGGCCTTCATTTTTTTTTCAAACCAAGCTAACTTTCTGAAGAGTAGGAGACCAGATCCTTTCAAGCACTAAAAGGGGTGGCTGGGAAAAAAATATGTATTATTTCTATATCTCAGTGAAATAGTTACATTCTTACCTGTGTCTGGAGTTTCATCATGTCAGCTTCAATTTTAAGGTTGGATTCATTTAGTTCTTTAATTTCTTCATCCAAATGTCTGATTTCCTGTTCATTCTCTAAACCTGCATAAGATTTATTAGTTCAAATCAAGTATAAAATTTCTTCCTGAAAATATCCACATCTGTCTTTAGAAACACTGTGAAATTGAGGCTTAAATTGATTATATACCCACCCATTTAACTGGAATCAAAACTAGATATTAGCAATTTTATTCTACACTTATCAGAACCAATATAAAACTCTCCGTTGTGACATATCAAGGACCAGAAAGTCATGAAGGGCTTCAAAAGACTCATGTATGTCTACTACATTTCTCAATATTTTCCTCATCTTCCTGCTTTACTACTGATTTAGATGCCTGTTGATCAGGAAGTGTTATATCTAATGGGAACACAGTTTTGGTCAGGGGTGAAATTCAGCAGGTTCTCACAGGTTGTGGAGAACCCGTAGCGGAAATTTTGAGTAGTTCAGAGAACCGGCAAATACCACCTCTGGCTGGCCCCAGAGTGGTGTGGGGATGGAGATTTTGCAATATCCTTCCCCCAGGAGTGGGGAGGGAATGGGGATTTTGCAGTATCCTTCCCCTGGAGTGGGGTGGGAATGGGGATTTTGCAATATCCTTCCCCCAGGAGTGGGGAGGGAATGGGGATTTTGCAATATCCTGGCCCCAGAGTGGTGTGGGGATGGAGATTTTGCAATATCCTTCCCCCAGGAGTGGGGAGGGAATGTAGATTTTGCAGTATCCTTCCCCTGGAGTGGGGTGGGAATGGAGATTTTGCAGTATCCTTCCCCTGCCACGCCCACCAAGCCACGCCACAGAACCGGCAGGGAAAAATTTTGAATTTCACCCCTGGTTTTGGAATGTAATCTATGCATCAATGTCAGCTATATTTATATATCAATTTCAGCTATATGAAACAGGTCCAAACATTAAGCTATTCGTGTTGCATTATATAGGAGTAGGGACTGCTGATCTTCCCTTGCATATCAGTAAAGTGATAAAGTGGTAAATGTAAATTTATAATGAATGCAAGTACATCTATGCATATGCATAATCATAAACTTCAATAGCTTTGAAAAGCGAATCCATGGTGGCTAATCAAAATGACTATATGTTACCTATATTCAATATCTATTGATAGAAGACTTAGTTCAACGTGTATCACATAGATACTGAGGTAAAATAATACATAGTCAAACCTTTCGCAATAATACTGTTGTATTGTGCCACAACAGTTCTTATAATTGTCAGTAAATGAATGGGTTGATACTATATTTATGCAATCTAATCTCCTTACCTCCATTTGCTTTCAATTTAACAGTCATTAGTTCTTCAGTTATTTTGCCTTTTTTTAAGGCTTGTGCATTCAGGGGACATCCAGACAAACTAAAAAGAGTAGGAAAGGGGACCTATATGAAAGTTGAAACATATTTTGATTGCCACAACTTAGCTTCCAACATCTTGTCAGTATAAATCCGTTTTACTGTGCTGTCCATTATGTTCCACCCTTATAATAATGTTAATACAATAGCATTTGTTGTGTATGATTTCCAGTGACATGCCTACAATTGTCTTCTCTTTCAACTCATTGTTCAGTTCTATTATGGCTGTACCTTGATAGCACTTGCTTCAAAGCACCAAGTCTGATATTTTTGCACTACTGTTTTACTAACAGCCACACCAGCTACATTCATGCTAGGAAATCTATGACCTTGAAGTCACATTAGAACAGTGGTTCTCAACCTTCCTAATGCTGCGACCCCCGCCCCATCCCCTCCCTGCGCATGCGCGTTGCCAGGCAAGAAGCGATGAGGTAACAAAGGAGGCGTGGCACTAAGATGGGCTAGCGCGCACGGCCCTTCCGTCGGTGCCTGCGCATTCGAGGGCCGCCCGTGCGTTGCACCGTCCCCGGGTACTCGTATGTGGACAGATAGAGGAGCGGTGTCTCGGTTCCTAAGACCATCGGAAATATGTGTTTTCTGATGGTCTTATGTGACCCCTGTGAAAGGGTCGTTCGACCCCCAACGGGGTCGCGACCCACAGGTTGAGAACCGCTGCATTAGAAGATCAACAGAACAAATTATGCACAGCTTATGATGCCCATTCTTCAAAGGTCTATAAAATATTAGTTCAGTGATTTGATCCTAGGAATAATTTATTGTTATATAGTATGCATAAGTATTCGTTAAAGGTTCTAGCCCCGATCATCCCTGAAAGTTGGGCTATTTAAAATGCGTGAAAAATCAGTTGAATAGGATTGTCAAATAAACAAAACTCCATTGATTTATAGATATTTGCTAAGAGAAGGGGGGAAAGGGGAATAAAAACAAAGGGATACCTTCTGTGGGTGACAAAAACATTATTAACGTGACCCAGCCCATTGCAGCCTGGCAAAGGGCAGTGTGGCAGCTCTTGCTTGTTCAACTTCCAGGGTAGTGAAGATCCATTGAGAGGACTTTCCTTCTGTCTCTTGGTAGCCATGGGACAACCTGAAGCTGTGCGATGGGAAGTGTATTTACCTGATACATGACCTTGGCCATCACAGCCGAGCACTGGACATCTGTAGGAGCACAGCAAAACTGATATTTGTCTAAAGATCTCTCTTTAGAGGGAAAATAAATTCAAATTAGCAAAATAATATGCACGTCCAGGATTTTTAATGGAAAGCTCTTAGCATATTTGATCTCATAAATGACATAAGTCACCAGAGCTATAATGTGGGTTACTTTGGAATGAGTGTCCTGTGTTAACCCACATTATATCTTGGCATTTTCTGTGAACTTAACTTTGTGTTAACCCACTCATTGCATTTAGTGAACAAGCCAAGATTAGCCTACCAGAGCCACTTTAAAAGATTTAAAATATCCAATCATATTTCATCATAGAGACTTCACAGTTATTACATTTATCAGCGTCTGCAACTGCATGGATAATTGCCAATCATAAACTCAGGGTAGGAAAAAAATTGCTGAGATTATATTCAGGGAAAGGCTTAGCAACGTTCCTGCATTACACCTTTTTTGCAATATCAGGAATGTTGGTGTTCACTGAAACCATAAAACTAGTTTTTGTAACCTTATTTCAATTTGTTATTATATATGCATGCATATGTTAGTGAGATCAACTGGGGTGTGTTTTGTGATTTACCACAAACCTTTGGAAGCCTACTTACTTAAGTTCAGGATCTTCTTTCTCTTCCTTTGTAGGAGTCACTTTCAGACCACTTTTCCTGGCCCGAGGACAGCCAGACAAACTAAAGAAAAGTATGCAAAACAGTTTATTTCGCTTCCTGACTTCCTAATATTTTACTTTTGAATAAGTAAAGGGTCTGTACCTTCTGTGAGAGGCATAATTTCCTGTCACATGACCAGAGCCATCACATCCAGGGGTAGGGCACCTATCAAACAAAATACAGAGAAAAAGAAGAAATATTGAAATGAATCCTACCTTATTAAATTGAGAACTTTAGCAAAACTTTCAATTTTACTTTCTTGCTTTGCAATTTTGCTACTTCGTGGTGAAAATCCAGAAAATGCATAAATATCTTATCTCTTATCTTTAACTTAAAGTTTGTATTATTTTTACTCTGTGAAAAAACTTTTATATGTATATTTAAAAATTCTTTCTCATCCCTATGAGTGGTATGTGTCTTTCTGAATCTTGGGGATTCTGCCTGGGAGTTTGAAGGTTCTGCATAGTATCTTAGCCATCCCTAGCACTGCATGCATCTGGACAGAAAGCTTTGATCTTCTTCCTGAAATCTGTTGGAACCATTGTTCCAGTTTGGCAGCCCTGAAATGCTCCTATCACAACAGGGACCATTCAGCCTTTACTTTCGACATCCTCTCCAATGTTCACTTCTGGTCTGATACTTCTCCAGCTTCTCATATTCCCTCTTCCTGATGCTGCTGTCACTTGGCACCACTACATCTATTAAGAGCTCTGTCTTCTGCTTCTTGTCTACCATCATGATGTCTGATTGATTGGGCAGTACCTGTGTGTCCATCTGGATCTGAAAATCCCACAGAATCTTAGTCCTGTTATTCTCTACGACTTTCTGTTGAATATCCCATCTGACCTGGGGACAGTCCAACCCATACACAGTGCAGATATTCCTGTACACAATGCCAGTTGCTTGGTTGTGCCACTGTTCTTAGCTGCATCTTACACCCTGCCACTATGGGTTTGACTGTATCTGAGGCCTCTCTGCACAGCCTGCACCTTGGACCATGTCTAGTTGGTAGACCCCCTTCGTCTATGGATTTGGTGCTTGATGCTAGTTCTTATGCTACTATGATCAGTGCCTCAATGCTGTCTTTTAATCAAGCTGCAACTTTTCTTATGAATTGTTCTGTTAGCAATTAATGAGGAGGCTTCAACGGTTGCTGTAAAGTACTGGTATATTGCCCACAAGTAACTCCTGACACATACCTTAGCTGGACAACCAGTTATTTTGACTAAAAAAATCTGAAGGTAGAATATGTATGCATCTGTATCTATAGTATATGTATTTATTTATTTTAATTATATATAATTTTAATAATAGAATAGAATAGAACAGAATAGAACAGAACAGAACAGAACAGAACAGAACAGAACAGAACAGAACAGAACAGAATAGAATTCTTTATTGGCCAAGTGTGATTGGACACACAAGGAATTTGTCTTTGGTGCATATGCTCTCAGTGTACATAAAAAGACAAGATACATTCGTCAAGAATCATAAGATACAACACTTAATGATTGTTATAGGGTACAAATAAGCAATCAGGAAACAATCAATATTAATATAAATCATAAGGATACAAGCAACAAGTTACAGTCATACAGTCATAAGTGGGAGGAGATGGGTGATAGGAACGATGAGAAGACTAATAGTAATAATTATGAAGCCTTAGTGAATAGTTTGACAGTGGTGAGGGAATTATTTGTTTAGCAGAGTGATGGCATTCGGGAAAAAACTGTTCTTGTGTCTAGTTGTTCTGGTGTGCAGTGCTCTATAGCGTCGTTTTGAGGGTAGGAGTTGAAACAATTTATGTCCAGGATGCGAGGGATCTGTAAATATTTTCCCAGCCCTGTTTTTGACTCGTGCAGTATACAGGTCCTCAATGGAAGGCAGGTTGGTAGCAATTGTTTTTTCTGCAGTTCTAATTATCCTCTGAAGTCTGTGTCTGTCTTGTTGGGTTGCAGAACCAAACCAGACAATTATAGAAGTGCAGGTGACAGACTCAATAATTCCTCTGTAGAACTGTATCAGCAGCTCCTTCCTTGGGCAGTTTGAGCTTCCTGAGTTGGCTCAGAAAGAACATTCTTTGTTGTGCTTTTTTGATTAAG
>QLTV01000773.1:26383-60175 GCA_003457575.1 Thermophis baileyi | reverse complement strand
GACCATCGGAAATATGTGTTTTCCGATGGTCTTAGGCGACCCCTGTGAAAGGGTCGTTCGACCCCCAAAGGGGTCGCGATCCACAGGTTGAGAACCGCTGGTCTAGGGTCAGGACTGGAGTGTCCCACTAAAACAGAATTTCCAGCCATTCATTTCCAGAAGAGGTTATTCCTGATTCTGCAACAGGCATAGTTATGCACTTCCATCATGTACTGTAAACTTGGACAAAAGTCTTATTCTTCAGCTCAAAGCTACTCTACCAGCAGCAGATGACCAGGTGAATAGAAAACATCCAAATGTCAATAGCTAAGTTCGCCCTTCCTCTTCATCCTCTTATTATTTGTCAGTGGGATTTACCACTGGTTTAAAAAAAAACATTAAGATTCAACTATTATTATTGATCCTAATATAATGTTCAACTATTGTTAATGATCCTAATAGAATTATTATTATTATCATCATCATCATCATCATCATCATCATCATCATCATCATCATCATCATCATCATCATATTTATTGCACTCATAGCAGCATCTAATTTATGGGACCTTTGGATCAGCCTGTTCTCCATGCAATCAAACTGGTGGGTCTGGATCATTTTAATGTTTATACTATTAGAAACTCATCCGCAAAATGGGGGTAATAAGTCTCCAACAAAACCACCACAGTTGTCATTGTAGTCCTCCAGGAGATAGAGGATAAGGGTTTTACCACAATACTTATCTAATTGGATCCTTTCCCACCCATGAGCACATCCATCTGAACTTTCCATCATGCAATTTTAATTACCAGAGATTGGAATGGCTTAATTAAGCTGAAGAAAGAAAATATTCCTGGTAAAAGTGATTTATGATGTTTGAAAAAAGAGAGTACAAATAACCTTACTTGCTGCTCTTATTAAATAATGGATTTTGAGGAAAGAAAACCCTGTAAAGAAACATATCGGTCAATACCTCCCCTTTCTTTGGAACAAATACATACTTAAGCTCTTGAGAATTGGCCGCCATTAAGGATTTTAACGTCTTGTCAGCCAAAGGACATCCAGAAACACTAAGAAAATGAAATGCAAGAGAATTTTAAGGATACTGTAACAAAATAATAATTAAAAAGATTACTGTTTTTTTTCTTTTTAAAAATAAATTAAAAGCTTAAGCAAAGTAAGACACACCAAATCTAAGGCTTCAGGATTATTATTATTATTATTTTTTGTAACATAAGTTTCAGTAAGTACATGCAGGTGAAGGAGATCTTGTGAATTACCAAATCCAAAGTATTTAGGCTCTTACAGATTAAAATATATTTTAAATTGGACCCAGAAATGTATATCGGTCTTGGTAAATACATAGCTATTATTACAACTGCCAATTGCAGTCTTGTATCTTTATAGTTTGTTAAGTGCTCTCACATTTCATTTTTTTTTTACCTGCGGTGAGATGCATAGTTTCCTGTCACGTGACCACTGCCATCGCATCCTGGAGTTGGACACCTAAGAAAATAAAGTGAACCAGTCAGACACAAATTAATTGGAAAAGAGAGAGAAAACAAATGGGTTCTCTTTAAGAAAAAAAAAAGCATAAGGGGGGATAACTATCTTCTGCTGGAGGAACCATGTTCTGCTGCTCTCCATGGTCATTGGGCTGTGAAAAAGATTTGATGTATTGCAGTAGTCTGTCCTCCACTAGGGTTGGCACAGTTGTTTTGGGAGGTGCCTGTGTACCTGTGTACAAGCAACACTCATGGTACCGGCAATATGAAGTGGCTATATATTCATTGACATGCATGGATAATTTGGGAAACCTCTTGAAGCAACTGCACAGAGTCTTCTAGAACAGTGTTTCTCAACCTTAGCAACTTTGAGGTGTTTTGACTTCAACACTCAGAATTCCTCAAGCAAATAGGTGGAGAATTCTGGGAATTGAAGTCCAGACATCTTAAAGTTGCTAAGGTTGATAAACACTCTTCTAGAGGATGTTCCTGCCTCTGGGCTTTGAGAGGAGACGCATTCCATTCAAGCCACTATGCCTTCTGAAGTGTTCCTTCAAATGCTTTATATAATGCTGTGTGTTAGTAATGAGGAAGCTGTCTCTCTTCTTTCTGTCCTTGCAATGGACTTTAGTGAAGACTGTTTTTATGGCTAAGCAAGCTCATATTTCCAATATTTCTGGGAGGGAAGGAGGGAGGGAGAGGGAGAGAGAGAGATTCTCTCTATATGCCTGGTTTAATTCCTCTTTATCAGGATCTGAACCTTAGTTCAAATCCTGGTTTGGAAAAAAAATTAAACATCTTCTCCTTATACTGGAAACAGTGACATTCAGGCATCAGACACCTGGAACTTTAGAAGTCCGTTCCCCCCCCCCCCTCCATTCACTTCTACCTTCTGGCTGACTTACTTTTTATTACCCTTATTTGTCTACTCCTCTTTTCCAGTAGATCTCCTCTACCTAAACTGCAATAATCTGGCTCACCACTAGAGTTAGAACTTTCTGTATCTTGTTGCTTTCCATGTAACGGTTGTCCCTATTTTTGTAGCAGCCCAAATATCCTATAGGATGTGGCTAGATGCAATGAATTAAATGCAGAAAGGAAATGCACATGGCAAAATACATAGTTGAGTCTGGGGCAAGCTTCTAATCTAAGCCCTTTAAAAGAAGAAACCTTTCAGTGGCTTCCACTGCTGGTTAAAAAAAGAAAAATAAATGAAGTTTACTACTGATTTAGCCGATGCTGCTATTACCTGTTGTAAAAAGTCAAAAGTTCCACATACAGTTTCCCCCCCCCAATGCTATCACTCTGCTTAACAACTAATTCCCACAACAGTCAAATAATCTACTAAGACTGTATTACTATTATTCTTCACTTCCTTACTAGTATCTACCTTTTCCCACTTATTACTATAACCATGTTGCTTGTATCTTTCAATTATATTGTTTCTATTTGTTTCCTACTACAATTTGATAGCTTATTAGTAACCTTGACTATCACTAAGTGTTGTATCTTTTTATTATTGATTAAGTTATGTTATTATCCTTATGTACACTGAGAGCATATACACCTAAGACAAATTCCTTGTGTGTCCAATCACACTTGGCCAATAAAGAATTCTATTCTATTCTATTCTATTCTATTCTATTCTATTCTATTCTATTCTATTCTATTCTATTCTATTCTATTCTATTCTATTCTATTCTATTCTATTCTATTCTATTCTATTCTATTCTATTCATGGAAGAAAGGGCTGGGGAAAGAGAAAAGCAAACATGGAAGGCTATGTGTGTATGATGGAAAAACATGTAAGAGTGAAAATATAGACTTGCTGAGAAATCAGATAATATTACTGTTTATTTTAATATGTTTTAATTGGAGGTGCACTTAGTTTAATTCTATAAAATACCTTCTCATGATTGTCTTCCTTTCTAGCTGCTTATAGCTGCCTTACTTAATGGTAGCTAGTGACATTATAATGATTACTAATTAGCATTACAAGAGCAGCTGAACTGAGGTCCCAAGAAGAGGAGGGAAAGACTAGTTTGTGTGTGTGGGGAAAGTGCTTTAATGTAATAAACATGGATTATAATACTGCAAGTATTTTTACTGAGATGCATCTGCATTTTTGATAGGGGGAAAATGAAGATGGAAGCTGCAAAGCTATAGCCTGAAGAGATTAAAATGAATTGTTTTCTCATAAAGTAACTAAACCATTTAATTATTCAGTCAGTTATCCACTAATGAGTTGAGCCTTCTAACATTTTTATTATTTTCTTTTCTAATAATTAACTGATTACAACTTTCGGTAATATCCTTAAACCACCAGTGAATCACCCTATTGTAGCTGCTTAATAATATTTCAAAAATAGACAATGTATAGTTTCTTTTAAGTAGCAGTATAACACATTTGATAACCTAGTTCATTCTGCAGAATACAATTTGCCTTGGTATAATATAATCATTGAAGAGTTCATTAATATTCTAAAAGATATAATCCATATTTATATTTGTATTGCAATTGAGCTTCAGACGGAATTTCTCTTTAGAATTGCTGTTGTCATTCTTGGTATTTCCTCATGATGGAGCCATTTGCATTACCAATTCTGTCAGCAAATATCTGGTAAAAGTTCCTTGGCCTGAGTGATACTTTTAGGCCTTTTACATACTTGTATTGAAACATATTTCAGTTAAATTTTACAGCCAAGCATATTTTGGATGCAAAACAACTATTACTGGGTGCTTTAAAATCTAATGCAAGGTTTACAAGGTATGTAAGTTATTATATGCAGAGTTTAATTATATTCTGTGTTTATTGTGTTAAACCATCAGGGATCCTGGGAATTAACATTCTACAAGTGGAGTTCTTGAATCATTGAATGAAAAAATATTTTTATCCAATAAATTTTATTAATATTTTCTTCATACAGGAAAACTAAGTCATAACTGATGCAATGTATATGTAATTATCTATCTATCTATCTATCTATCTATCTATCTATCTATCTATCTATCTATCTATCTATCTATCTATCTATCTATCTATCTATCTATCTATCTACTCACGTGATCAGTTCCTTTTTGAGATCTCTTGAATGGACCTTGGGTTTTGGACTAGGTTCTGAGATGTCTGAAGATTTTTTTTCCTCCAGGCTTTCAGGACAGATTGCAGGATCTTTCTGAAATAATAGAAGAGACTGTTATTTTGAAGAACTGCTATCTTTTAATCCATTTTCCCCCAACCTGATGCCACCCAGAAGTTGTGGACTACACAGTTTCAGTTACCTAATTCACTCAGCTAACTCAGGGTAAATAGAAACTGTTGAAAAGAAACAGTTTTTAGTTTAGTGCTATTTCACACAAATCTTTATAAATGTAGTGGGAACATGCATGGACATTTTACTTTTTCGTGTGTAGTCAGTCATAAGTACTCATTGAAACAGATCATTTGTTAGGTCTCGGGGAAATTGTGCAAACTGTTCACAATTATAAACCCAACGTTATGGTTCTCCAAACAGAAGTTAGTCAAAATAAAGGAATGTCTGATTTTATAAGCTGATTCTTTGTTTGTGGTAAACCATGATGTGGTTTATTTGGGTTTGGTTTAACAAGATATCTGATTGCAGCCAGGGTCATTCAATTTCTATATTGTATGTTGCACTATAAGGGACGTGGTGGCTCAGTGGCTAAGACGCTGAGCTTGTCGATCAGAAGGTCAGCAGTTCAGTGGTTCGAATCCCTAGTGCTGCGTAATGGAGTGAGCTCCCGTTACTTGTCCCAGCTTCTGCCAACCTAGCAGTTCGAAAGCACGTAAAAAATGCAAGTAGAAAAATAGGGACCACTTTGGTGGGAAGGTAACAGCGCTCTGTGCACCTTTGGCATTTAGTCATGCCGGCCACATGACCACAGAGACGTCTTCAGACAAGCGTTGGCTCTTCGGCTTAGAAACGGAGATGAGCACTGCTCCTAGAGCTGGAAATGACTAGCACGTATGTGCGGGGGAAACTTTACCTTTACCTATGTTGCACTATGATTTGTTCCTCAAACTATGGCTTAACAAGTCATATGAATCTAACCATACTGTCTGGACAGAAAAAGTAATCAGCATGCTGGAGTAGTTCAATACCAAATAATAATTTCATGATCACCTTATATCATCTGTCATCTTAGATCAAAGTCTGTACTCAGAGTTTGTTATATCTACTCAAATACAAGAGACAGCTATTGGAAATAAGTTTATTAATGTGACCTTTTCTGTATGCTTGTACAATCTGTCTTCAAAACCAGAAAACTAGAGGCAAACCTCATTATTTAATACAAAGGTATATTAGACAGACAATGGTACGGTCCAGAAAGCTAGTATGAAGTAAACTAAAAGTCTTCCACAAGTATGAGTTGTTTGTTTGTTTTTTCGTTTAATTAACTTCTCCCTATTCTGTTTCTAAGTGATCTGTTAGGCTGTCTGTATGTGTGAGCGTTATTTGGGAAGCTGAGTTACATAGTTCTTAGGATCTTTGCCAGCCTCCATATTCCTACCCATTCAGGAGGAGGGAGGGAAATCAAATGAAATTCCATTAATGTACAGATGGACATTTATATTGATTTTTGCAAAGACCAGAACATAATGACAACACAAATAACAGATAATAGCATCTGGCACTTTTAACATTTTAAGCCCTGAAATCTTTGGAAAACTGACAGTTGAACTAAACTAAAAGCTCCAGTTATTTCTCAGTTTTTTGCTTCCTTTTAAAAAGAATATCAGCTTTTTCCAATTCAGAATTTTATTATTTATGTATTTATTTATGTATTTATGTATGTATGTATGTATGTATGTATGTATGTATGTATGTATGTATGTATGTATGTATGTGTTTGTTTGTTTGTTTATTTTTGAGGAGGACATTTGGACAGATAGGCTATTTCTTTGTTAGGAAGAAAAAAACTACAAATGACCTTCAAGTTGACAAAGTTCTATCTCTGTGTATATATATGTATATATATTAAACTAGACATAATAATGATTACTTGCTGCATTTGATATAGTACCTTTATAGTATTCTGTTTTTGACCTAAGATTTTTTCACTTATAGCCAATATTATTTTGATCTAATACATTTTAGACATGAATCGGACACAAAAGTATTCAGATGAAAGGATAAATATTTTGTCTCTTCCTTCCTGTATTCCCAAGGCCCATTTGTAGAATTCTTTTGGTTCATGCATGACCCATGTATGCTACCATACTTTTATCTTTATATTATAAATGACAGTATAAGCATCTCTATTTGATGAATGAAGGCAAATAAATGTGTCCCTGAGATCAAGTAAAGTAAATTTACTACATCTATCTCATTCATCTACCAAACTAATTTCTCTGTCATAAGAAGATAAAGGTGTACTTGAGTAGAACTTATTCTTCTGAAACTGATGCTGGCTCTTGGTAATGGTACTGTTTTTTTCTAATTGTTCACAGAGACAATGTTTGATAATGTGTTCTAACTTGCCCAGTATAGATATAAAACTAACTGGTCTGTAGTCTCCCAGGGCCTTTTTTCTCCACCTTTTAAATACTGACACGATGTTTGCTGTTGTCAGCCATTCAGTCATGTCCGACCCTTGGCCACTCTATGGATCAGCACTTTCCATGCCCCTCTGTCTTGCACCGCTTCCTTCAGATCCGCCATGGTCATTCTGGTGTCATCCTTTATACTGTCCAGCCAACGGATATTAGGGTGGCCTCTTCTCCTTTTTCCGTTGATTGCTCCCAGCATGATTGACTTTTTGAGTGAGTCAGTTTGCATGACATGAACAAAGTATGACAGCCTCTGTTTGGAGATCTTGGCTTCAAGTGATATTTTTGATGAGGTTTGGTCTAGCACTTCTTTATTTGTTATTTTTGCAGTCCATGGGATGCGTAATAGTTGCCTCCAGCAACACAGTTCAAAGGTGTCCACCCTTTTCCTATCTGCCTTTTTTAGAGTCCAAGTTTCAGCAGCCATAAGTAGCCATTGGAAAAATTATTGTGTTAACTAATTTGCATTTGATTGTGAGGTTGATGTCTTTACTCTTCCAGATGTTAATCATGCCAGACATTACAGTTCTTCCAAGTGCTATACACCTTCTGATCTCAGGGCTGCAGTCATCACTTTGGTCGATTTTAGAGCCCAGGAAGATGAATTCTTTTACTGTTTCGATGGTCTCATTGTTGATCTGCACTCTGACCTTTGTGTTCTCTGCATCTGTCATTAACTTTGTTTTCTTGATGATAAGGTGCAGTCCAATTTTTTCACTTCAACTTTTGACTCTCAGGATTTGCACTCCAGATCCTTCTTGCTTTCCACGAGCAATGTTGTATCATCTGCATATCAGAGGTGGTTGATATTTCTACCACCAATTTTAACCCCAATGGTAGATTCCTCCAAACGTACATTTCTCTTTACTATTTTTGTGCACATGTTGAATAGTTCAGGTGACAGGATGCAACCGTGCCAAGTGACTTCTTCAATTCTGAACCATTTTGCATCTCCATATATCGTTCTTAACAGTGGCTACCTGATCAAAAGTACAGTGACTGAATGAGCTGGATGTTGTGTGGTGATAGTCCCAGTTCTTTGAGGCAGTTCCAGAGTTTGTCGTGGTCAACATAGTCGCTGGCTTTTGTGTAGTTAATGAAGTACATATAGAGATCTTTTTGGTATTCCTTTGCTTTTTCCATTATCCAATGTAGATTGGCAATATGATCACGTGTTCCTTTTCCATTCCGAAATCCTGCTGCTTGTACACAGGCAGTTCTCTGTTGGCATTTGGATTCAAACATTGCTGGATTATCTGCAGGAGAATTTTACTCACATGTGGTATCAAGGCTATGGTTCGGTGGTTGGAACAGTCTTTCATTTTACCTTTCTTTGGTATGGGGATAAATATTGACCTTTTCCATTCTTTTGGCCACTGACCAGACTACCATACACTTTGACTAAGTATTGGCAGTGATCTCAGCACCTCTGCAGGAATCCCATCAACTCCTGAGGCTTTGTAGTTAGACAACTGGTTGAGTGCCCACATACTTCCTCCTCCAAGATATCTGGCTCCATTTCTGGTAGGTCAGTTTTCCTCTTATGGCTTGGCCTTGTTTTTTGTTTGTGTAAAGTTGTTCTGCATATTCCCGCCATCTTTCTTTTATTGCTGATTTGCTGACTCTTCTTTAATTATCAGCATTTTCTTTTTCCCTGTAATTTTGTCACTGAACTCTAGAGTCAACTTCCCCTTTTTCCTGGTGATGTACATCATTTGTTCCTGATTTCAGAATCTCATTTTTCAGGCCCTCCTACCCCTCATGAACTCCAAAAGATTGCTGTTGCTTTTGTCCAAATTGCTTGTCTTCTTTATTCCATTTCTCATTACTGGTCAGGACTGGGTCCAGATGAGAAATCTGTTGGTCCCCTTCTACTAAATGTTTTATCTGTTTGCAAATAAAGACTCTTATTACAACTTTATGCTTTATTTGCATATAAAACTACTCTGCCTTGCTTTCCGTTAGGTCTATTTTTTAGCATTTTAAAAATATCCTTTTAGGTATCTTTTACGTATAATCACGACTCTAATTTCACCAGATTTTGGGGATGCCTTTGGACATATTTTCTAAATTAAGATTTCTAGTTCTACCTCTTTATTGCTATCATGTTTTGTGAATTGATACACCAATTACTGAAGACTGAAGATATCATGTTTATTGGTCTCCCTACTGTCTTCTATTGATGATTTTTGAGCACACTTTTCTATCTTGGGCTCCACCATGATCATCTGCAAGCATGCACATAATGTCCAGCATTTTTCCAAGTCTGTTTCTCTGGAACCTTCTTGATAAAGTTTGCAAGATTCTTGACATTACGTGTTCCCTATTCATGAAGTTTTCATTTGAAGATGGGAGGTAGTGAAGATTTTCTATACCTTAAATTATACCATTATACTTTTTTTTTACTATTACCAAATTTGAATGGCTGTATTCAATATAAACTCTCCTTCTTTCAATCTTTTGAAATATTCACACATATTAGGTTAATTTACTTGGACTGTGAGACTCAAAATGTAATAGATTAAATATAAATCATTCCACTAACAAATCAGTTTGAATATCATGATATAACATTAATAGAAAATTTCATTTTGATCTTTTGTTCATGCCAAATTGACATTATGAGCTAATACAGATTGTTAAAAATTGTTATGTGAAATGTTTGAATGGTTAATGGGATTTTTACTTTTAACCAATTACTTAATTCATTTTCATATGCCCACAAGCAATATTTACAATTATAACTTCTAGTGACACCTCGGTTTGGGCCTGCAATATTTTCAGCTTCAGAGACACTTAAATTATTAGACATGATTACCAAAATTATAAGAATAAAAGATCCCACAATTAACCTTTATAAATCTTTGTCAATGAATTAATTCAATAGGCAAATGTTAAAAACTAAATAGAACAAAGAACAAAGAATTGGAGGTCCCCATTTCCTTTGTCAAGGAATTTTCATATATAAAAATTAAATAGTTCCTAGATTATGCCATATTTAATTAAAATAAATTGGATCTATTGTATTTTTACTGGAAAAATATTAATTTTCATCATGTTGTTTAAGACATGGTAAGAATAATGTTTCATTCAGACACATTTCTGCAATGACCTAAAACTGCTATATTCTAGGAAGAAGTGACATATATTACTTCAATAGTTGATTTTATAAAACTTTGCCATTGTTCCATTATATCGTGGATTCAGGAAGATAGCACACTTTTTTGTGAGAACTTGTTTGATCCACATATAGCAGTACACCAACTTCCTTTTATTTTGTTAATCCCTGAGGTGGTAAAATCCATTGTTCTAGTGAGATTCAGAAGGAAGAAATATCTCAGAAAGTTGTAGTTTGCCCTTCATGTCCATATCTTCAGACTGATTGGTCAGCTCAGGCATAAGCCTGTATTGATTTTTTTTAAATATGTTTCTATGAACTCACTATTTTCACAGAGCTTCCTTCTTTCTCTTTGGGGTCTCTTTTGCTCCTAGACACCTGAATCTGCCTGGTTCTTCTTGAGATGTTATTCTGCTGGCTAATATCATGAAGAATGTTCTTATGCAACACTTGTATTTTCCCAGTGGAGTCTTAAAGAAAAAGATTGTCCTCTGGTCTTTCATCTCCTTCAACAAGGAAAATAACTTATTCTTATAATTAGCATACTCGTCTGGTAAGAAGACAAATAATAATAAAATAAAATAATAAAAAATAATAAAATAAAATAAAGTTGCTTTGTAAGAGTGGTTTTATTGATGTAAGAGCAAGAATACTTCCAGACAGATAGCTGCACTGCTAACAATCAAAAGTATTATGAAAATATTGCATCTTCTTTTGTTTTTAATAAAAAAAATCATTGATATAAAATGATCGACATAGCTTCTAAACTGACAACATGCTCAAAGTATAATTCCTTGACAAGTTTCTTTCAACTAATGTATTCAAGTTTGATGTATTCAGATATGTTCTGTTTGATTCATAAAATTGGTGCTCTTTGAGCTTGGTGGTTTTCTTGCAGACATTTCTTTAGCACAGATGATATTACCTAGTTTGGTAATGAAATGTCTGCAAGATAAACCACCAAGCTCAGAAAGCACCAAAGACCCCACAGTTCAACCCTGAGCTACAAATATTCTCTTCTATCGGTTATTCAAATTGTACCATTCTGTTCTTATGTGTTTTATTGAAGTAAAACACAGAATGTTTTATTGTAAAGCTTTAAAGCAGCTGTTTAACTGCAGAAAGCCAGAGATTGGGGTGATGGCTCTTCCTACACAACTGCGATCCTTCTTTGCAATGCAAGATTGCAATGACATGGAAATAAATCTCCCACTTTCTGCACTAATTTTCATGTAATTAATATGGTCTCCACCTGGCAGTCATTATACATGCGTTGTTCTTATGTTGTACACAAAGATAAATCTGAATAAACAGTGCTGATTCCTGTTAATTTATCTAAGTGTCATTCAACTCGCATTATAAGAATCTGATGCTGATTATTCATCATAAGAGCAGGTCTAAATAATACTCTACTTTGCTTAATTCTGGCAACAATATTCGTATAGAAAACATGAGCAAAAAGTTGGGGGAAGGGAGAAAACAAACAAGAAATGTACTATCAACAGTCAATAAACATATAAATGAAAAGGGCATAACAAAAATCAAGGAAATCATCAGGTTTTAAATTATAATTTAGTACAGTATCTGTTTCAAATGATGATTCCCTTTATGTAAATATTTGTCTTATTTATGTAAGGGAGAGTATCAGCCCACAGCTGCATTTTTGTTTCCTGTTCAGCTTCTATTGTAAACCAAATTGATGCACTATACTGATATGCATGTTGATGTTTTGTGAATGCCTTGATGAAGAATACAGAGGAGCAAATGAGATATGGTTTATGTTTTAAGTGCTTGATTGATTTCTTTGATGATCACTGTCCGAGAGTCAATTTCTATATGATTTATATGTTTCTGGCAATTGAGATTTCAAATTCAAACAAATACACAGCCAAGTGATATTGAATCCTCATGTATCTATTGTATTCCTGTCTGATTCCACTCCCTACACCAAACCTGGGTATATTCCCAGGATCAAAACTGGGCTGAAAATATAGATGATAGAGAACAGTAGATGGATATCTAATATCTCTGCATACCTCTTTCTATCTTAATTGTCCCTCCATTTTATTTGACTTAGGGTTGGTCAAGTCTCTATTTGAAGATTATTATCCTGTTATATAGTATGGCTTAAAGTCAAAGGCTTAAATATAATAAATATTAGACCTAGGTGGGTTTGGGCTTCTATATGATGAATACCAACAAGATAGAAAGCAGCAAGAACAGAAGAATGTGGCCATAAATGTCTTCCTTGAGACTGATCAGGAGCTTTTTTAGACCTAGTTTTTAAGAACAAAATTAATCAGAGATTTAGCATGCTGCAAAGCAGAACACAAGCCTAAAGCATTAATCTGTCTGTACAAGAATGCTATTAGGTTCTACAAAGGAGTCATAAACATTCTCGGAAAATAAAATAGAGGATGACTGCTTTGTTTGGAAGCATGTTCATCTACTTTAAAAAAAAATGCCGGGTCCTAGCATGACTAAATTAGAGACAAGAAGCATCCCCATTTATGTGTATTTGTGTGTTTGTCCTGTAGCAGCCATTTTAAGGAAACTCACAACATGCTCTCTAAACTTTAGACATGGCCTCCTGCCTAAAAAAATATTTTAAAATGCATATCTGCCTTCCTAAAATAGGGTTAAAGTTATTGAGCTGGTCCTTCAGATGTTGCTAAACTACAACCCTATCAGCCATGGTCACTATGAGCAATATTTTTAAAGTACAGATATATGTAGAGCAGCGGTTCTCAACCTGTGGGTCGCAACCCCTTTGGGGGTCGAAAGGCCCTTTCACAGGGGTCACCTAAGCGTGCGCTAGCCCGCCATCTTGGTGCCACGCCCCCTTTGTCAACTCATCGTGCACGGGGAGGGGGCGGGGAGGGGGTCTCTTCATTCACATAGAAACTGGCAGCCTAAAGCTGTTGCTGGTTTCTAGGAATACCACCGCACTTTCAGAAATGGACATGACATAACAAATAAAGGACACATCCTTCTAAATACCTCTTTCTGCCAGCATCGGATAGGCAGAAATAACCTTGATCAGTCCTTAAGACAATAAACCAACAAATGAATTGCATTTGTTTCTATTTATATTTAGGGGTGCAGCAGTATCTGTCATTGACTCAAGTTATGCATTGGGAAATAAACAGTCCAAAATTAGAGACGATTCCCTGGGTATTATCAAGTAAAATAAAACAAAATACCTCTTTCTCTTCCTCTTTTTTGCCCTGGCTCTTGCTATAATTGATTGGTGTATCCCAACCTTCTTTTTCATTCAAAGCTTGGTAGAAAGTGGCATTGACCAGAATGCTGCCTGTTTTGAAGGGAGAGGAGGAAGGAGTGGGGACATTGGCACTGAAGGAATTTAGAGAAGTAATATTTTCTTGACTTCGGTTCTTTTTCATGCTCAGATCCAAAGTGCCATTTTCATCTACTTCTATTTCAGTTCCCTGAAACATAAGAGAGAAATGTTTAAAGAGCTGTTTGCAGAGGCACCCTAAGACATGTGGAGCTTTTAAGGGATAAGTGAAAATGCCTCCTATTATTTAAATATATCTAAATCTAAAACCAGCTTTACTGTTTACACCCATTAATATTTAATTCTTAGGCAGACTTAAGTGATACTTCAATAATGCTCTTTCTGTGTTTGAACACTTACATATTGCAAGCAGAATTGGAAAAGAGGCTTCCTAAATATAAACTATATATACTAAATCGGAGGATATTTTTAAAATTTAAATCTTGCTCATTTTATTTGCAAAGAATTATGATCGCTTTTGGATCAGAGCATAAATTTATTGCTTGTCAATCTTATTCTTGTATTCCTTCCTTCCCCCATACACTAGACATGGTACATTTGCATCAGAGGAGAGTAAAGAAATGCAAAAACATTTGTCCTTTACATAGGAGCTACAATCTCACTTGATCTAAAGTGCACTCTGAATTATAAGATCATGTTAAAGGATTATCGTAATAAATGTGGGTGGTATCCCTCTCTTAAATATAGTATCTCATTGGAAATTATGAAGAACAAAATGAGATATAAATTATTGTTGTTGATCTGTAGCTTGCATTATGGCCAAATTATGTGTATTTTTCCATATGATATTCTATGCATGTTTGGTATCTACAAAAGTATCTTAACTGAACTATTGAAAGGTTTTGACCTACATAGGTTCAATTAGGATTTTTAATCTGATGCTTCCCCAGATGTGTGAGCTACATGCCACAATTCCCTTTAGGCCCTATTGACCGGGGATTTGGGGGAGTTAAAATATAATACATTTCCAGGTTTGAGGCAACCCTATATGCCAAACCAGCTAGGTTTGCATTTATCTCAGCATCCTTTCGTATAGAGGAAGAATGGGGAATTTCAGTATATTCTCTAATTCAGGGGTACTCAACCTATAGCAAATGAACTATCATTCCTGCTTAATTTTGTGGCCAAGGTAGCCCCAGGAACTATGCTACCAAAACTCAGGAGAAATGCAATTGCCAACATATTTTAATAGATTTTGGCACTAAGAACTAAAATAGCTTTTAATAAATTAATACAACAAGAAGAACAAAACAACCAGAATGTGGAAAACAACTATTAATTCTATGACAAAACAAAATCAATACAATACAAATTAAAATACAAGTTGTAAAGTTGTAGAGTTGAGAAAGGGGATTCCAGTAGAGAGAGAACTTTTGTTTCAAGATGGATGAATGAGAAATGGAACAGTGCTTTTGCTTTATATATTCCCTTTATATAACATTGCAAAACTGAAAATGGTTTGGTTACTATGGTACTCAGAAATTGTTAAACCCACTCAGAGGGCTGGATTATTACACTCACTTCCTGGATCCAAAACTTATTCAGAAAAAAACAAAATTCAACCATCCCATAATCTAGTATTAGAAACATACAGTATACCAAAACAGCAATAATATTTTCAAGAAAGTTAAATAGATAGTTTATAAGAAAGTTATAAGAAGTTTCCACTTTCATAAAAATCTTTGCAAAGATTTTTGAGCTACAATGCCTTATACTGTTATATTTTAAGAAAAATTGGTAGCATTTATATTGTGAGTCATAATATCACATTTATAGTAAAATTGGCTTTCATTGAAAATAATATTCCTAGCAAATTGTACACAGGTAGGTTGAAGGAATTTGGGGTCAAGTTTAAGGGCCTTAACTTAAAGGGAAGGGATGTTGGAAAGAAATGATGATGATGTCCTCCACAAATATGTTATGTTGAGAGTAGAGCAATATATAAAAATTTCCTCACTAATCTTTTCAATAAAATATCAAATAGACATCTAAATCGGCTCATGAAATATCACTATGAACAGGAAATAACAAGTAAAGCAAATGACAAAACATTGCCTTCTAAGGTGTCTGCAAACCTCAAAGATGTTGTAATCTGATCTCAAGAGGAAGCCCTGTCAGTCATTCAGTGTAATTTTTGTTCCCCCTCCCAGCACAACCTGGATGTAAATTTGGAGCAACAAAATTGGCCAAACGCATTGTGGGCAGAGGTGGGTTCCTCCTGGTTCAGACTGGTTCGCCCGAACCGGTAGCAACCCGCTGGTGATGTCACAATGATGTCACGGATCTGGTTCGGTCGGTGCCGGTCCGTGGGCGCCGCCATCTTTTTTTTTTTGAATTAAAAAAAAATTAAATTTTTTTTAAAAAAATTCTTCTGCGCATGCGCAGAAGCTGAGCATTTTTTAAAGATTTTTTTTTATTTTTTGCACTGCGCATGTGCGTGCGCGCACCCATGAGGCGCGGCCACATGGCGCGGGAGGAAGCGAACCGGCAGCGAGGTAAGTTAGAACCCACCCCTGATTGTGGGGATGTTTTAATTGGGAGCAAGCAGGGAAGAGGGATACATTCTACCTCATGTACTTCACAATTTATCTCAAATTATCTCAATAAACCTTGACACTCAGCTTTTGACAGAATCCAATGCTAAACTCTTTTACTGAGTTATCCTGAATTTCTCCTAGGTAGTAGGAAAGTACAGGAAGTGAGGTAAAAAATACAGGGCATATACCAGTCTAGTATCTATTTTTTTTTTCTTCATATAAATGATGCTGTGCTTCAATGGTTAGTTGACCTAGACTTTGGTATCTGAATATAGAACTTTTTAACATTCATATTTTGTTGTGGTTTTTTTTACTCTAGGTGAAATGTTAATAAACATTGCAAGTCCATGCATGATATGCCATACGCTAAATAAATAAATATGTGAAACTACTTCTCTGGTATGATTAGCTGGCTGTTTGGTGATTATCTTCCTTAACCTGTAAACCACATGTTGCCTAATCTGATCAGCTACTGCTTTAGTGACTAGAACATTCTGGAATTGTTCTTATAAAAAGTTTTATTATAAATCCTGACTGATAAATGTATCTGATGTATGATTAGTTGCTCCACCATACATGCTTGGTCACCAATTCAATATGCCAGTTACTGAGAAAAAGACAAAGGCAACCAAACAGAATAAATCCTGAAAAAAGTTACAAAAGAATAAACTATTTTGGTATAGCAGCTAAAATATCCATCTTTTTTAAAGTACGTTGATCATATAACGTATTGTTAGAAAATAATCCAGAAAATATAAAGTTTTCATGATACTTGTGTAACGTTTTAGAAATATCAGTTCTCTTGCTTTCCTCAGAAAAAGCTGAAAACAATTGGCCAATTACTTCACTGTGTACAAATGAGAAACTCTTCTATGACAACAATCACATTTTGATCCCTCATTTTAAGAGAGATATACTTCATTATATTTATGGGAAGTAAATATAATATGTTCATGCTAAGATGCTTTCACTATATCTTTCTGCCCCTTTTTAGTAAATAATTTAATCTCCTGTGATAGTTTTAAGCCCTGAATTTGCCAGTACAGCTTATCCCAGATAATAACTTAGTAACCACATCTTATGCCATCTGTATAAAATCAAATACAGTTTTATATCAGCATTAATAACCCTTACTTACAAAAATCCAAGATATTAACTGTATCATTGCCAGCTGAACTTTCCAGGGCCTGACTGCATTGCCATAATTACCCTTGTGTTTTTTTGGCTTCATTGTTGATATATAAGTGCAGCCATGAAACGGAGCTACAAGTAATCAAGTTTAATAACCACTGTAAAGTAAAACGCTAAATATTGTAGTTGCAAACATTTTTCATAATAAAAAAACTTGGGTTAAGTCTGCCTGACCAACATTCACATAAAATGCCAGACCTCTGTGACAGATGGCTTAGGAGAAGATGCCATGTGATAGGGCTGCAGTAGTTTTATAGTGGGAAAAAAACCCCATAAATAGTGCAGATTTTCTGTCACTAAATAAAATACCAGCTATAGGGAAGGCAGAGACAACAGCAAACAAATTCCATAAAACAGTCAAAGTCTTCTCAAATTAAAACACAAATCCAAATATGTTAGGAAACACATCTGACGATTGGGAACCAAGCCGTATTTAACTGAACTAAAAAGGTCTGGTTGGAAGGCAATTCATACCCAGAGATGTGAACATTCTTGATTTTTTTCCCTTTTTTAACATTTATCATTTTATTGCTTGTGTTTTCATCATTATTGTCAACTGGCCAGAGTGGTGTGCCAAAAAATGGGTGACCATATAAATCTTTTCAAGTAAATAAAATTAATAAAGTAGCTAGGGTTTCTTCTGATGTGTAAACATTGGTGAACACAAATTTAATTATGATCAGAAGGTTGTGCATTTGCAAAAAAAGGGTAGTTGACATATACGTGAGCTCACTGTTGAACACAATGATCAAATGGAGAAATGGGTCTTGGGTTTGTAAAAGAATGGACCACATTTTACATCTTGACTATTTATTATATGATACTTTTCATCTAACATTTTCTACAGTCATAGCAAATGCCAAAGGAATATTACTATGGAATTCACCTTTCTGTTTCATGAATTGATCTTTTAATCATTTTAAACATATATTACTAGAAGAGGATGGACACCTATTCAAAGAAGTAGTTTTTAATTTTCATCTTGCCAAAATATCCAAGATGTGCTTAGATAGCTCTGGAAGATAAACTTTGGAAAAAAAAATACACATGGGGCAACTCTTTGATTGCTCCCCAGCCAATAAATTGGTTGCATAGAAAATCAGCAACTCAGGGAAATGGCTGGGCAAAGACATTTCTCTGTCATATTAGGATTTGATAGGCAGAAAGGTTTATAGAACAGGTGAGTGGTTCTATGTATTGGCTGAATTCACACAACATACTTCATCTTGTTTAACACGTTAGACTATAATATAAATCATCGATAAGAGATGGTATTAAGAAGCAAATGTGGAAATTTGATCCAGGAGGAATCATTGTTATATTTTGGGATGATTTGGGATTGATAAAATGCCATGGTAAATGTTCTCTGTGTTGATTACAATAACAGCTAGTTAACAGAGGGTTTTGAAACCTTAATCTTGCCTTTTTTATTACTATTGTTCTTCTTGTTAACTATTATGTCATTAATATAGTATATAGATGATAGGTTAATAACTTGTAAATAGATTCAGTAGTTGAAAAATTTGGGGCGGGCTGTTTCTCAAGGGATGGGAAGCTAATATTGTTGTAACATATTAATCAGTATTCAACTAGAGGGGATAATATGTGCACATGTGTGCACATGTGTTTTTCCTTTTTAATGCACTTTTTAAATGTCTGTTTTGTGGGGGGTTTTCTTAGTTTTTTTTTTTAATTTTGGAGTTTTGTATTTCTATTTTATATTTTAACTTTTTTAAAAAATAATATAAAAATAGAATTGAAAAAAGACTATAATATATATCACAGTTTCTCAACCTTGGCAACTTTAAAATTTGTGGATTTCAACTCCCAGAATTTCCAAACCAGCATTCTGGGTCACAAACAAACAAAGAAACAAGCAAAAACGTCTGCCCAGAGTTAACACTAATTAAGCTACTTAGTAAATTGTGCAAATGTGTCAGCTAGCTTTACCTGATCTGGTTAAGAATGTTACCTGACTGTTAGTCTGAAGTCATATAGTCCTAAAACAGCTGAACCACAACATGTTTGGAATAAGGAAGATTAACTGCAACAGTGGTTACCAAGTTTAAGACACATCAGTCATTACTGGTTTACAATCCCCATCATCCTTAAATATTAGACATGGTATGATGGGAATTACAGAGAATAATATCTGGGGATCCCAATACTAATGCAGCTGATAATCTAAAAGATCATGAATATTCTTAAACCTACTCAATCCTATAATCTCAGTATGGAACACAAATCTCATGGCACACATAAGAATTATGCTAAATTAAGTCAAGGACTTGCCTAGTCTGGTATCCTATTTCCACAGTGAGCTTCTGATGTTTCAACAAAATTTACAAGCGGAATCAAGCGGAATCAATTTCTTGCTTCTGTACTATCAGCAGTTGCATTTCATCAGCAATATTTTTGTTTCCTTCCATCAGAAATAAAGTACTAGAGATATAATGCAATGAATATGGAGGTTCTTCTTGGGTCGTAATAATTTCCAGTCATTGAGTTACATGCTGTCTATTTCTTTTAAAATAATCTGAGCCAATGGTCATATCACATTTCAGACTATTATTGCCGGAAACTATTTTTTCCCCAATACAAATTCCTGCAGAAATGTGTCTTGTAACACCACATTTAAAGTATGTCTAATCCAAGAATTCATTATTCTATTTGTGCATCATGTTTCACAATATAGGAACTAAAAAAAGTTTTCTGGCAACTGTATTATGTAGTGTGATTTTCTTGCTCAAACTGAGTATATGATCTGCTGTTTCTTCTGTATCTTTGCTCAGTCTGCACTTTGAATCATTTGATGATTTTTCAGTTTTGGCCTTAATTGCATTCGTTCAAATAGGGTGAGCAGTCAAAATTAAGCATTCAGTTGCTTTTTTTAATGTTCTGGTTGTTAACCATTGCCAGGTTTTATCTTTATCCACTTTCTCCTTCATTTTTTGTAAAAATTGACCATGGAATGTTTCTCCTTGGTATTTTATTCTTGTTTTTATTACATTTCAATGTTCATGTTTGTTTCCTGTACATTTAGTAAATTCCAATTTTTAACTTGCATCAATGTTTGTTCTTGGCCATCTTTTACATAATCAGCTAATGCAGGCTTTTCTTCTTTGACAGTTTGTTTGATTTGAAATAAACTTCTGCCTCCATTTATGCAGGATGGGTGTGATTTATCAATATCATTACAGGAATTGTATACATAGTGAATAGTCATCAATTTCTTGTTTTTCAGTCCAAACTGTCCAAATGAGCTTGTGGGTAGTTCATAATTCCAGCAGTGTATCATATCACAGGTATGGCTCAGGAATTCATGGCTTTGATGGTGTTTCCACTGTTCAATTGTATTCTTTACTAATCACATTTTAACTTGTCCATGCTTGATGTTATCCAACTGTAAAATGCCCAGATACTTGTAAGCTTCATCCTGATGGTTTGGCCATTCAGCATTTAAATTCCATTACTCATTTCACCCGGATTTATTGCTACTTTAGCACATTCCTCTAAGCCAAATTCCATTGCTGTATCTGTGCTAAATATTTATCAATGACTGGATTTTGATTTCTGATTTTATGTAAAGCTTCACATCATTCATAACCCTAACCCTAACCCTACTGTTCAAATATTTTATGAATTTGTTTGCCACCAACTGATGAATGGGAATAGCAATAGCAATAGCACTTAGATTTATATACTGCTTCACAGTGCTTTACAGCCATCTCTAAGCGGTTTACAGAGTCAGCATATTGCCCCCAACAATCTGGGTCCTCATTTTACCAACCTCGGAAGGATGGAAGGCTGAGTCAACTTTGAGCCTGGTGAGATTCAATCTGCCAAACTGCTGGCAGCTGGTGATCAGCAGAAGTAGCCTGCAATACTGCACTCTAACCACTGCGCCACCGTGGAATGTTGGCTTTATTTGTCTGGATAGAAATCCGCTTCCAAAATTGTTACTTAAACTATTTAAATTATAAGAAATAAGCATTACAAAGTACAGGAACCTATAGAACCGATACTACCCCAAAGAAGTCCTGCCATTGGACAGAATAAAATATGAGGAAAAGAAATTAAGAATACGAGACAAATTTAACCAAATCAATTTACTCAAAATTCATTGAGTGGGCCTGTAAAGGCCTAACGTCTCATGCTATTCTATTTAATTAAAAATCTGTGGATTAAAAAAAACATCAAAAAGCAAACTGCAATAAGCACTAGTTTTCAAAAAAATTAAAATAAATTATTCTGCTTAGCGTTTATACTGCAGTGTAATAGCTTTAAATGTATTGTCTGCAATGGTATCCCTGGTTTATACTTAAATATATCCTTAATACCACAATCCAGATTCCTGGGTTCTGTTTTGTTATCTATTCACCAGTTTCAGCACCAGGAATAATTGAGAGACATCAGATATGCTTGTCTGCTAAATATTTCATGCTGTTTGTTTTCCTGTTGTGTTTTCTTTCAAGATACAGTACACATATGCCACTCTGTCTAAACCTGTGGGGGGAACACCCAAACATTAAATAGATTTCTTGGCAAAACACCATAGAAAGATAAAGATAGAATATACTGCATGTGTCTCCTTCTTTGAATGGCAATTACACAAGGTATGAGATCAAATCAGAGAAAACTGTGGCAAGAAGTGATATCGCAACAGGCATATTTCCAAGAATTTAAATAGAAGGAAAGTTAAGAGTGTCACCATTTCCCAAATAATTTTCAGAACACTCTCTAACGCAAGCAAACAACCAATTTCCTTAAATCTGGATAAATACAGGTGATTCAGGCTCATATTATACTGTGGTGCCTATAATATAAAATATTTTTATTAAATCATTTGTAGTTATTTAAATGTATTGGAATCATTAAAAACAATGCTGGAAAAGTGCCCTATCTTTTGCATGTAGTGATAGAAAATATAAGATTTTGAGCACAATCTGGTTTAATTTATTTGGTTATTCAAACTGATCCAGAGAATTCTTTGTAGGAATTCATAACTATGCATTTAAATATGTTGTATTTCATTGATGTTACTACTATGTGTTGATTTTTTTCCTTGCTTCATTTCATACAGAAAACTAAGTTATGGAGATCTGTGTTCTTAAATAAATATGCAGTTTGATTAAAGATCACTTCTATTCTTTCTTAACATGGAAATGCAAAAAACAAAAACAACCCCCCCCCCTTAAAATAGCTGTTATAAAAACAGATTAAAGATCTCAGTTAAACTTTATAATGTTTTATTTTATTGTTTTGATAGGTTAATCAAAACACATATTTTTTCAACAAAAGATGCTTTATTTGTGAGTGCATTAAAAGCAATTTAGAAATTAATTATACAACAATGTAAAAGCATTACAACTAAATTATTAATATAAGCCCCACTAAATTTATTCTCATTCTTGAGGTTAAGTTTGAAAGTGGATAGTCATTTTTCTCCATATAATTTTCCACATAAAGGTAATATTTTATTGGATGATGGTGAACAGACAATATACAATAGAAAAGCATGATAAACAATCTAAATAATTTTGCCTGGTTCTTTCTATGTCTGTCTGTCTGTTTCTTTCTTTGCTAGACTGAAGTTAGAAGTATGTAGCCTCTTGATGAATTTTCCTCTTATTCTTTTGATGAGTTATGGGCTGTTTGATTAGAACATTTTCTCTGCAAAGAGATTGGAGGGGAAAGCTAGTTTACAAATTCATTTTTTATTTCATAGAAAATGTTCCCAGCTCAGTGGAGAGGGAGTTACAGAATTTTAGATTCCTTGCTTTATATTATTTTAAATATAATAACAATACCTTCTGAGAAAGTTATATGCATAATTAAAAAATAAATGATAAATATTGTTTGGAGAAAATATTGAAAATCAGAGTGATTATCACACCGAAATAAAACCATACATTTTTAGAATAAGTTTTGGATTATGTTATTCTTTTTTCTTTCAGGCATAAACAACAAAAAGATCATAATGTATATTATCCTGTTTAAAATCTCAATTTCCCTAAAAGGGATCATTATTTAAAAAAATAAAAAGAATATCTTTGACTTTGGCAAATCCATCTCTTTCAACCTTGCTTTGCTTTGCTTTGGCCAAAACCTAATTCTGCTGGCCCTTCTGTAACCCTGGATGTCGTTTTTCCCTGCTGGAAGTTTGGCAAAAGTAAAAAAAACTGGCAGAGGACAACATATTATATTTTTAAGTGCATATTAAAAACTGTTTTGTATGCCTATTATCCTTACCATGTGCTCCAGTTGTGACTAGGAGTTGCTTCAATCACATTCCCTTCTTTGGCAAATGCAAAGCAGGTGTATAACTGAATAACTGTATAAACAATGGTCCCTCTATTACTGTTCTTTTGCAAGAACGGTCTGTTTCTAAGGTTAGCCAAAGGTGGGGGCAGCAGTTTAATATTGCCTCTGGCATCAACCTCTTTCCACACAGGGAAATGAGAGTAGGGATTGCCATAGCTAGTGTTAGAACACTTTCTTGGTCCAAGGTAGTAAATAAAATTGTGGCTCCAGATAAAACTTGTTAGAAATCCTGTACCTTAAAAAGAAATTGCCTGGGTAGTTGGAAAATAAGACTCTCAACTTCTTTGGTTGTTGGAAAAGGCAAAGTAGAATATACTTGTTGAACGTCTGTGAGCTTCGATTGATTTTCCATATTTTGATATGCTATTAAAATGATACATTTGCCAGAAGGGAACAATCTTCCTGAAGAAGATCCTCCAGCACCAGATTAATGGCTGCTCACATAGCAGGACTGAGAACTATGGCTAAAATGTTTAGTACAAGGACTGGGAAATAGTAATTTATCTTTTCTAGCACAAAGACATGTCACTGTATAATACTTTTTTATTAACCTACCTACTCTACACATTTGTGCCTGTTCATCTTTTCTACAAGACCATCTCAATGTTCAATACACTACCAGCACTATTTCCAATGATGTTCTTGCTACTATATTGGTTGTGAATGGTACTAATGCAACCTAATTTGCCTACTCGCAAGGCTGCATTGTTAAACATTTCTGGGATTCCTTAACAAAGCTGAAGTCCAGCAAATCTAGAAGACACTGGTTGAGAATCCAATCTTATTAAGTAACAAAACAACAAAAACAATGAATCTGTTGCCTGGATAATGAAAACAAAGCCTAATTAAAATTAAAAGTTAACAGCTACACATTTTCGTCAACCACCATCTCACCAAAACCTGTATATATCTCCAATTTATCCAAACTTGAATTTCTTAACATTTCTATTAATTTTATAGTAGTCTTTATTTCACGTGAGAAGAAACCTCTTTTAAACCACTTTTGCACCATGTCCTTCCATAGTTCTTTTCCATGTAGAAGCCATTTATGACAACTCTCCAGAACGTAGTCCTGTCACTTTTCAAAGGAATATTCAGAAAGGTGCTGCTCTTTTCAGGGGTAGGAAGGGGGAGCAATTGAATGCAATCACTAATACGAAAGACAGTTTATTCACACAGTTCAGTAGCTAACGCACCCTCCAGGTTTCTGGACTTGCCTACCTTGGCAGACAGACTCCGTGGTTTGCTGGAGAGGATCTCTGTAGCTTCCCTACAGTGGGTGGAAAGGTTCAGAATTGCAGCAGCTGCTGCTATGTGGGTGTCTTCACTACATTGACCATAGCGATAAGAGCTGGCATGGCAAGGACTCTGTGTGTGGGCGCTAGCACTAGGCTGCCGATTAGAAAATTTCCCTGGATTTGAAAAATGCTTTGCTGTTGAAGAGAGATTTGATTAGAAGTAGTTCTATGCAACTGTCCTCCTAAGGCAATCAGTTCATACAGTAAAATAGACAAAGAATACATGAAATAAAAGCTACTCTTGACACAAAACTCAACATTTTTTTTTTGAGTTTCAGAAATTAATAGATTTAAAACATTATAAATGTTCAGGTACTTCCAAATTCAATAGAGGACAACATTATAAATCCATTTCTAAAATGTTCTCATTCCAAACTTTGTAGAAGTTTGATTATGATACCATGCCTGCCAGCTAGCAAATCCCTCCCCCATGGATATTTTTGCCTTTTGGTACAGTTTTGTCTCTTTAAAAAAGTTTTATTGATATTTTATATATGTTTAGCCTGAACTCAACATTTTATGCAGCATTCATTTTGGTTCTTGAACTGAATCTCTTGGGATGTATTATCATTTTCCTGCAAAAGTGCACATTCACTTAGAGTGCAATTGAGTTCCAGTTATTCAGTTTGAGTGTGCTGCCAGTTAAGTTCCTATATAATTGTACCTTTAACCGAGAATTTTAAAGTGGATATTTATAAGATGACAATTCATGTGGGGTACAACACAATATTGTGTCTATCTGTATCTCAGGAATCAACTGGATTTGCCAGTTAATAATGCCCTAGAACATGAGTTTTCAAAATATACATGACTCATAGTTTATCAGTATCTTCTCCCAACCATGCACTGAAAATAATGTTGTCAAAGCATTGGATACTCTTAAGAAATATGAAGCCATAGACTCATGATGATGATGATGATGATGATGATGATAGACTGGATTTGGAATTTGTCCTCCGATCAAGTGCTTCCCAAAGACCTGGGATAGGCAGATATTGTTGTTTGATGGTGTTTAAGTTATA
Source organism: Thermophis baileyi (assembly GCA_003457575.1). Taxonomy (NCBI): domain Eukaryota; kingdom Metazoa; phylum Chordata; class Lepidosauria; order Squamata; family Dipsadidae; genus Thermophis; species Thermophis baileyi. Next base: position 34,307 of record QLTV01000773.1, on the reverse strand, counting down.
CTCACAGGATGTAAGCTGTTCCAAGTAAAGCTGCCTTTTGCAACTGACTGATGATGTTTTTGTCAATTATCATCAGGGGTGGGCTGCTGGGGGTCGCAGGGGTTCGGGAGAACCTCTAGCTAAGATTCTGTGTAGTTCAGAGAATCCCCAAATCCTACTCCTGGCTGGCTCCGCCCCACCCACCCCTCCCCTGCCCTCCCAGGAGTCCTCACACGGCCCGTTTTGGATGCAGGTAAGTGCAGGGCGCACGCGGAGGCTCAGGGAGGGTGAAAAACGGGCCCGTTTCTGGCCTCCAGAGGGTCTCCAGAGCCTGGGGAGGACGTTTTCATCCTCCCAGAGGCTCGAGGAAAGCCTCCGGAGTCTGGGGAGGGCAAAAACACCCCCCCCACTGTGGTGCAGGAGGCTGACTAGGCCACACCCACCATGGCCACACCTACCCAGCAACCAGGCAAAGAACCCCTTACTAAAATTTTTGAAGCCCACCCCTGATTATTATTATTAAATTTTTATCTGCCTTTTAAAAAAATATATTTTGATCAACTCAAGGCAGCAAGCATAATTAATTGGAGGTTCTGAACAATATTCTTCCCACTCTGATAGATTTAAAATAAAGTTTTAAATTTAGAGGAAGTAAAATTTATACTTTGAGAATTATATTCACCTTCTCTCTAGAGATAGCTAAAATTGCATCCATTTCAAAACAATCTCCTTTTTTTCTTGAACCACCTGAACTACAGATTTATTTAAGCTTCACCGAAGCTTCTTTAGCAAGAGGACTGAGCAAAGAGGTAAGAATAGATGGACAATTTAACCACAGAATTGTATAGCCAAATGCAAAAAGCAACCAATAAGCAACCAGTACATCAGATAAAGGGATTACAGGGGATCACAATACAAACATCAGAGCAATCACTCTAACCTTATAAAAATGGCAAGATCTTATTTTAACAGTATAATAGGGGTGAAATTCAGCAGGTTCTGACAGGTTCTGGAGAACCGGTAGCGGAAATTTTGAGTAGTTTGGAGAACTGGCAAATACCACCTCTGGCTGCCCCAGAGTGGGGTGGGAATGGAGATTTTGCAATATCCTTCCCCCAGGAGTGGGGAGGGAATGGGGATTTTGCAGTATCCTTCCCCTGCCATGCCCACCAAGCCACGCCCACAGAACCGGTAGGGAAAAATTTCGAATTTCACCCCTGCAGTATAATTCTAGTAACTTAGATGCCACTAGCATTTTCGCAAGAGATCATCAGTTTTGTATAATTACACTTTTTTACATTAATCAGTGGGTATTGCATTTATGTTTGGGTGTGAGTCTTATCTAAACAATATATTGTTTGCTATCCGCAAGGGTTGTGATCATAAGAATGAGTATGTATGTATGTATGTATGTGTGTATGTGTGTATGTATGTATGTGCTGTATGTATGTATGTATGTATATGTGTGTGTGTGTGTGTGTGTGTGTGTGTATACATACATACAGATGCACATACCCAATATATATTAAAAGCATCAAGCACTGTTAATGTGTATATACTGTAAGATATGCACAGCAAGATATGCAGAGACCTCCATGATTTCTCAGAAGGAACTAGATATTTTTACCATAATGAAGCTTTTAACTGTGCTAGTTGCATGTTTTGCTTGGTATGTATACCCTGGGAGATAAAACACACACACACAAAAATACAGTTTAATTTTGTTAGTCTCTTACTTACATTCAAAGGATTGTGTGGGCTTTTGTCCTTGTATAGTTGGCATCATTGTGCATTTGCCAAAGACTTGGGCATCAAAGCTAGCATAGTCAAAAGGTACTTTCCCATATTTCTCTTGCTCTCTTGTAAAAGTGGTTCTGGAGGAAGGGATTGCTTGGGCAGATCGGCAGCTGTACTGAGATAACTCAAAATGTTTCACCAAGTTTGCCCTTCATAATGAAGACATAAAATATCAGAATAATAACAATTATTATTAGATTCATTCTTTAACACAGATATACCTAACAGAGTAATTTGTAAGAGATGCAGATTAGCACTAACTGTTTAGAACACAAAATAGTAAGATATAAAAACTAATATTGTTCATATATTTTCTTAAAGGTCCTTTCTTATATATAAAGATGTGCACATTTCAACTCCTAGAATTCCCCAGCTAGCATGCTTAAAGCTGCCAAGCTTGAGAAACATTAGTCTACAGAATTATCTTTCTCACCATAAAACTCCTCACAGCTGAGGCAGACAAATTTAGTGGGTTTTGTGTTTAGGCATGCCTGTTACCAGCTTTGACTGATTTATCTGTTATGTCTTTTCCTAAATACAGTGCTCCACACTTACCCTTGGTTGGTGTTTCTCTGAGAAATTTGAAGGATAGAAATTGAGTTGAATTTATTTCTCCCAACTTAGGCCTCGTGAATGCATACAGTATTAGGACAGTTCTTTATCCATGATCAAATAATGGATAACAGTAGTTATATTGTGAACCAACCTGGCATTTACCAGATACCAAAAAGAAAGGCCTTTGCATTTTTTACTTTTGTCAGGAAATTTCAAAGTTTCTTTTGAATTTCTCTTTGGTGTTGGTGATGGCAACACTAGCATTGCCAGCATTGGGGGTTTTTTTCCCCCCTACATGCCATCTATCATTCTGAATCCTTCATAGTTGTCCATACTTCTGGAAAAGACCAGTTTCTTTTCTGAAAAAGAATAGCCTGATAATTGCTGTCCAAGGGTAGGTGACCTCACATCTGGATTCCTGAAATAAACTATATGTGGGGCGTCCTTAAAGATGCAGATGAGTGGCCAGTTTTCTGGGTGGGCTCCTAGCCATACTTATAGTATTCCGATGCTGAAGCTACCGCCCTGGCTACCCATTAGCTACCATGCCAATTAGTACTGGCTTATAATGCCCTGAGTTACAACAGATGGCATCTCCTAAATGACCTTGGCTGATTTTGAAAAAGCTAAGCAGGGTTGGACCTGCTTTGTATTCGAATGGAAGATCACCACAAAAGCACAGGGTTATGGACTGATCTGAGATGTCATATAGCATTCTGGAAGAAAGGTATGGCAAGATATGGATGGGGATGTGAACTCAACTGCAGGAGACTTTACTTCTTTATAAAGCTCAGAACAACTTGGAATCGTAATCTCAATGTGCCTATCTTTCCTTTAATAAATATGTACAATCGCTATGATCATCTTGAGAGGTCTTACTGCTGATTTCAACTGGGAATTGTCATCTTCCAGACATTCCAGTCTTTTTAGTGGTAGCAAATATTCTTTGGAAGGCTTTCCTTTGAAATTAGAGGGTGCCTTCTAAAGATTCATCTTTTCATCTAGGTCTTCCCGGTATAAACAGTAGAGAGGTTTTTTTTCTTCCTTTATACTTTTTTAATGTATCGTATATTTTTATTAACTTTTTTGTAATAAAATAAGAAATTTAATGGGATTCAGGATATAAATAGGTTAATGAACATGAGTTAATAAATAAATAATGAATTTGAGTTAATACAGGTAGTCCTCGACTTACAACAGTTCATTTAGTTCAAAGTTACAACACCACTGGAAAAGTGACTTATGACCATTTTTCACACTTATGACCTTTGCAGCATCCCCACGGTCACCTGATTTTCATTTGGATGCTTGACAGCTGGTTCGTATTTATGACGGTTGCAGTGTCCTGGAGTCACGTGACAAGATAATAAGACATATGGATTTCAGAATGGATATAACGACCTTGATAGGATATTATTTGGTACGGAGGAAAAATTAATCGGAACAATCTATAAATTCCTGATAAGATACAAAATGGAAGAGGAGATAGTGAAGGATACAATGATCAGATGGGCAAAAAATTTTGGACACACTATTGAATTAGAAAAATGGGAAAAAATTTGGACAACTAACTGGAAATTAACCATGTCAGTGGCGTACAAGGAAAACCAGTACAAAATGTTCTATAGATGGCATTTGCCACCAGTAAGAATCGCAAAGATGTTTCCAAATTCATCATCACTTTGTTGGAAATGTAAAAAGGAAAGAGGCACTTACTACCATCTCTGGTGGACCTGCCTAAAAGCAAAAAAATATTGGAATAATATACGATCTTGGCTGAAAGAAATAATAAATGAAGACATCGATAGAAAACCCGAGCTATTTTTACTGGGTATAATTGATAAAAAGTATAAAAAGGAAATACAATATCTCATTATACATATTATTACAGCAGCAAGAATCATATACGCGCAATTTTGGAAGAGTGGGAAAATACCTAAAGACGAAGATATAATTAAAAAGATATTAGATTGTGTCAAAATGGACAAATTAACAAAGGAAATAAAAGAAAAAGAGGAAACCGAATATTATATACAGTAGTATGGGACAAATTCTATGATTGGCTGAAAGATAGAAACAATAAGTAAAAGATGATGTAAAATTGTTATTATTGAACTAATTAAGATAGAATCTTTTTTAGATCAGTTCTGTATAGAAAGAAGTAAGAATATTGTATATATGAATGTAATAAAAAGAAACAATAAGGAAAGAAAGACCAAGTAAACAAACAGAAATGTAAATACATCTATTTATGGACAATATAAATATTGATACTATCCGAAGAAAGCTTACTGTATATAGGGGGACAGAATACCCCTAATCGTTCGTTTTGTGTTTGTATGTGTATGTGTTTTATTTTTATGTGTACTTAATAAAAATAAAAAAATTTTTTTAAAAAAAAAGATCATCTTTTGCAACCTTCTGACAAGCAAATTCAATGGGGAAGCCAGATTCACTTAACAACCGTGTTACTAATTTAACAATTGCAGGGATTCACTTAACAAATGTGGCAAGAATTTGTCGTAAAATGGGGTAAAACTCACTTAATAAATTTCTCACTTAGCAACATAACTTGTAGGCTCAATTGTGGTTGTAAGTCGAGGACTGCCTGTAATGAATAGATTTATAAATGAAATGATAACAAAGTCACAATTTCCCTGCAGAATAACCATGGTGAATTGGTGGATTGTGGTGATCTTTCAGGTGGGAAGACATGATGAGTGTTAATGCAAGCATTGCAAACATTGCAAACGTGTGGTGGCGCACATGTTTGCAATGCAGTTAGAATGCAGTATTGCAGGCTAACTCTGCTGACTGCCAGCAGTTCGATCCTGACTGGCTCAAGGTTGAGTCAGCCTTCCATCCTTCTGAGGTTGGTAAAATGAGGACCCAGATTGTTGGGGGCAATATGCTGACTCTGTAAACCGCTTACAGAGTGTAAAGCACTATGAAGTGGTATATAAGTCTAAGTGCTATTGCTGTTATGATGCTTAGATTAGCCAAATTGCCCTTGAATTTCAGTAGCAAAATCCTCAGGGGATTGGGGATGCATTAGGACTTTATATTGTTTATTTCTGTAATAATGAATGATGAGGTCTCATCTGCACCTTTTACATGACATTTTATAATGTATTAACTTAATATCTGTGAACTTCTACCTGCACTAGCAATTCAAAATATTTAAAAACATTACAAGCTATAGCATGAATATAACATGAGTTATAAATGTCTTTTTCCAGAATGCATCTACTTTAAATATGATTCAAAATTTTTACCTGTGGATCTGATCATGGCACTGCCCTGTTTTGAGTGATTCATGTTGACCTTTTTCCTGAGACATTGCCATTTTCTCAGCTGCAGCAATTGGACATCCAGAAAGACTATTGAAAAGATTTGTCATACAAAAGTAATTGTTAACAATTTATACTCAGAGGTATTAGGATTTCTGAAATGTACTTTGCATAAAAAATAAAATATTATTCAGCTTGTTGCCCTTTTTATTCTGCTTATCACGTTAATTGCTATTACAGCCTTTAAAATCTAACTATATCTTCTTTTCACTGTTATCTCAAGCTATTATGCTTGCTAGAACTTCCTCTCCTATACATCCCCTGATGATTTTAATTCAGCTAAGTTCCCATGCCCATTTACATACTAGGAGGCTATCCATTCTTTCCACCTGAATGTTGCTAACACAATTATTTCATTACTTCCATAACATCATTATCTCTTTAGACTTGTAAGATCTTTGACCTCTCTAGTACTAAAGTTGACCTTGAACGTTTTGTGATATAATACTTGTTTCTTTCTTTCTCTGGGAAATTCGCCAAGTAAACCTTATCAATGATTTTAATGTGGTAAATTAAACCATGATCTATCATAAATGGATCATAAGTTCTTAGAAGAGTAAATCAGTACACCAAAGTATATCAAGTTTGAATCTAATCAGATATTTTCACTATACAGTGAAAATAAATCACTTGATTAGTCTTTATGGTTCTTTGTAAGTCGTTTTAAATTCTTTGTGGTTTTAGATGCTTTAATATCCAGTTTACACTTAGGATTTCATATGAAATGAAGATGCCACATTCCTGTATAAAGTATATATACTGTAAGTACATAACTGAAAGCAAAAAGATGGGGAGGGCATGCATTATCTGAGATTGGGTAGCATGTATTTAATATTGGCATCCTGGCTTACTTAAGCAAAGCTGTCAATAGATTATGATTTAGGAATAAATGTATTTGATTCAATTCTAACATTTCTTAGTACTGTAAAATGAAATAATATAATTTCTCCAATTATGTACTTATCTTTTTCATTGTTTTCAACAGGAGAATTAATTATATGTATCATTGTCTTTCAGTAAAAACCTTGGGATCTAAAAATATTTCATTTTGGCTGAAGATTCTTAAATTTATGTTTGTGTAAGGAAGTTTTCTTGCAGGAGTTAAAAGGTTATATTGATAGTCCTCAGTTGTCTACAATACTTGGACCAGGAACTCCATTACTAAGTGAGGCAGTTGTAAAATGTGACATCGTGTGACTGTTTTGATTTATGATGACAGTTACAACAGTCCCAGTTTCAGATTTTAGGAAAATCCCACAGAGTTGTCAGGTGCAATGTTGCATGATCTCCATTTGTGATCTCCTGCCATGAATTTTCTTGTCAGTAGCCAGCAGTGAAGGTCTCAAATGGCGATTACATGACTGCAGGACAGTGTGATCATTATAATTGTGAGTTGCCAAGTGCCCAACTCCCAATCACATGACTGTGGGGATGCTGAAATAGACATAACTTCAAGGACCTGCCATAAGTCTCCTTGTTCAGTGTCATTGTACCTTCAAATAGTTGTTGAACAAATGGTCATTAACTGAGGATTACCTATATTGTTGCTTTATATGAAATGACACATATTAAAAAAAACACCATACCCTTCTTGAAGATACTAGATTATCACCAATGGAAGCAGGCTTGAATTACCTTCTGTGAGTGTTGCGGTTGCTATTGACATGTCCTCTTCCTGTACACCCAGGGGTGGGGCACTTTAAAACATTTTCATGCATGGCAAGGACTAAATAAAAAGAAAAAACAAACAAACAAAAAATCCTGAAATCCATGCTAATTTTACAGAATAGTTCAAAGTTGGCAATTAAGGGGAGATTTACACCCTTAAGTTTATACTAGTGAAGTTTCAACCAAAAAAAATATTAAGACCAGTCACAACTGCAAAATGGGTAGCTATATAAAGTGATTAAATAAATGAATTAATAGATGAATAAATACATCAATAAAAAAGAAACCATCTCACACAGTTATTATGTAATTCAAAGTCACCATATAATCTCCCAAGATAACAAACCTGACATTTGTTAAATAGTTGCCCATCTTTCTTAGAGAATAGAAATTTGTGTCCACTCTTGAAAAGCCCTCATCATCTGAGTGTTCCTATGTCTGAGATCTGATGATAGATGATAGATAGATAGATAGATAGATAGATAGATAGATAGATAGATAGATAGATAGATAGATGATAGATAGATATAGATAATATAGATAGATATAGATATAAAATAGATATAGATATAGAT
>QLTV01000773.1:2500-11406 GCA_003457575.1 Thermophis baileyi | reverse complement strand
TCTCTCTCTCTCTCTCTCTCTCTCTCTCTCTCTCTCTCTCGGCAGTACAACTACATTATTATTATTTACACAAAAATGTGAAATTATAGTTTCCAGTTTTTTTAGCTGATGTTGGCCTTCATAACCATTGAGTTTTTCCCAAGAACCAAAGAAGTTGTAATGTACTGGCATAGTATAAGTGCAGATCTACCGGTAGTAGTGTGGCTTTTTAAAATTGACATACGAAAATTTGCAAATTTTCTAAGTGCCACCCAAGATGTCTTGGTATGGCACTCAGCATGCCGATGACCACAGGGTTTACCATGGCCGATTTATGCTATCTTGTGTATGTATGTTGTTCTTTGATTATTACCGTATATACACAAAAATGTAAAATCACAGCTGCCAGTTCTTTAGGTAGTGTTGGGTTTGTACGGATCAAGTATATATTTGATTATCATTATTATTTTAGAACATACTGCTGCTTCCTATTTTCTGACAACAACCCTGAAAAGTACATTAGACTGAAAGAGATTAGGTAACTTGTAGGCAATTATAAAGACAGGTTATTAGAATCTGATCCAATAAATTTAATGGAATTTATTCTCATGTGTATGATTGCAGACTAAGGGACCCTACCACCTATAACTCAAATCTTACACAAATGAATTTATGAAGAAAGTAACCCATTACAATTCCAATCCCATTGTTTTAGACATTTGACAAAGCAATTTCCAATTATCAATTCTGTATTAATTTGTTATTAAATTTCTATAAATTTACAGGAATTTTGATCTGAGCAAAGACGTGTTCAATTGGTTTGTTTTCCTGACTCCCACTGTACATTCAGCAGAAGACATGAGAATGCAGGAGCACATATAAATGCACAAATTCAAACCAACATAATAGGCATGATGTAACCGCTGTTTGTCCCAGCATCCCACCTACCATTTCATCCCATGTGATAAACCAATAGTAGTATCTGTTATAACTCTTGCTCTACTGGATGGGCTGGGATATTTATTTTTAAACAGTAACCTAATCACAAGTTAGAAAATAGTTCTGAGAAGAATCTAGAATATTCCATTCTGGTGTTTGAAACACTGAGCATGTTTTGCTTAGAGCACCGAATAGTTGGAATGGCTATTTTGAGCTATTTCCAGCTTAGAATATTTTACACACCCTAAATCCTAAACCTGATCCACTTCTAATTTTACCATTATTATTATCATCATTATTATTACCATTATCACCCTCACCAGCGGAGCATCCTTGCACCACAAGTCAGGTCAATAGAGATAATACCGTATGAATGACTGGTCCAAAGTCCTCCAGTGAGCTATGTCTTATATGCTAACAATGATACCACATTGGCTTTCTGATATAATTTTGAAGGGTGTCTAGTGATAGGATTTCGCTTGTGTTCTTTGGCAAGTGTTAGGAAATATTAAGTTAGAATCCATGCTTTTTCATACCTGTTTGGAGAACATTATTATTGTCCTGAAAGTGTGTCCTGCCTTCATTCTCTCCTTTGCCTTCCAAGGTGGGATTGTAGTGGCGAGGCTTCATTAACAGAGATTTCCTTTTGTTGATTGGAACTTCCAAAATCTGTTCTTCAGCTTTTCTCTTCTTAGCCATGGAGTTTTTGTAGGCACTGTATTTATACAAAAGCTTTTAATAATGGAAAAAATAAAATGAAAGATATTGCGCAAGAGAAATAGTATAACCAAAGCTGTAAATGAATGGATCCTGTAAAAGTGTGTATGTATGTGCATGGACATATGTGGGTATGCTCAATTTTACTGGATAGAACCAAAGGTGAAGACCAGTAGTGGGTTTCAATTATCTTCGCTACTGGTTCATTATTGGGAGTGTGCAGGTGCGGGCGGCACTTCTGCGCATGTGCAGAAGCTTCTGCGCATGTGCAGAGACGTCCAGGCGGGTGGGTGGAGCCTCCTGCCACGGCTGCTACCAGTTCGCCCAATCCAGAGCAAACCGGTAGCAACCCACCACTGGTGAAGACCCTTTTCAGAATGTTGTATTTTCTAATGCAACCAAACATTTACAGAGGCATAATACATAAATTTTAAGAAAAAGAAAAAGGCATCCTTAATTCTGAATAGAACATGTGTTAATATAATCTCAGCTCTTGACTAGATTATATGTGTCCAGGAGTGGATAAGGAGAGATCAATAATTGTTAATCCCCAGAGAGAGCTAATATGAAAATTCCAGTTGATTGTGCCTAATTTCTTTGTTTTGCTCAGATGAGTACAGTTGAAATATAACCATTTGAATGGTTTGCTCTTTTTCTTGTATGTGAGAACCAAGGTACTGAGCTTTAGAAATGGACAGAGCTACTGTAGATAGAAATTCATAGCAAAGGTACATTTGGATTCTGATCTAAATCAGAAGATAGAAGCAACACATGATCTGCGATGCAATACATTGCTGCAGGATTTCTAAGCCACCACGATGTCTTACTGTCACAGCTAAACCATTCAAAACTGTTATACAAAGTCTGGTTTCCTTCTTGTAGTTTTCAGTCCCTGGGATCTAACACTATAGAGAAGAAATTAAACACACACACACTCACAAACATTATTCTATCTTATATTTGACATTCTCTAAGATATTTAAAGATTACCTTAACAATCAACTAAATCTCCTCTTCTTTGCTCAATATGCTCAGTTTTTGCAATTTGTTTTTCATTGGATTAAGTTTCTATGGTTCTGGAAATTCTTTTCTAGCCCCACTTTGATGTATATTATGGCTATATAGATCAGATTTCAAGATAATTGTTATGGGGGCTAAATAGATTTATTCTGCATCTTCAATTATAATATGCTTTATATTTATAGAGTTCCTTTTCTGTCTTTATAATCTGGAAGTGCCACAACCCGAAGGCACAGAGCCACAAACTGCTATGAAAGATTTGCAAGTAACCCCATAACTCTTTCAAACCTTATAAGCAATATACAAGGAATAACATATTAATTGCATTTAAATTTATTTCTTTATTAAATTTATTTGCCACCTATCTCATTTCAAAAGACTCTGGGCAGCTTACAGCATAATACACATTAAAAACATTAAAATCATAGAATATAAAATTACAGAAGAAACAAAATTAAATCATTAATTTATTTATTTAGTGTATGGCATACAATGTCAGAGAAATTTACAAGTGCTAGACAAAATGCAGTCTTCACAGTCTAAATTGCTAGTTCATTCTGTTCAGTGCTTGTGTGCCTATCCTTGGTGCACCACAGGGGGCAAACTAGGTTACACCAGCTGACTAGCAGCACTCATGCTTTCAAACTGCTGGGTGGGCAGGAGCTGGGGAACAAGTGACAAGACCAAGGTGGCGCAGTGGTTAGAGTGCAGTACTGCAGGCTACTTCAGCTGACTGCTAGCTGCAGTTCGGCGGTTCAAATCTCACCGGCTCAAGGTTGACTCAGCCTTCCATCCTTCCGAGGTGGGTAAAATGAGGACCCAGATTGTTGGGGGCAATATGCTAACTCTGTAAACCGCTTAGAGAGGGCTGTAAAAACACTATGAAGCGGTATATAAGTCTAAGTGCTATTGCTATTGCTATATATGTATGTATGTATGTATGTATGTATGTATGTATGTATGTCCACTTGAAAGTAAGTAGAAAGTCTTCAGTACAGAAAACTCTATGTCACACCACTGGCATGATGACACAAGGCATAGCCTTTTATAAGGGTCATAACTGTATTAACCAAGAGCAAGGATCTGCATTATAACAGTGGTATAATTTCATGTCCATTTCAGTGATGAAGATACACTATTATTTATGGGATGAAAAGTCACTAAAGCACCTGAAATTAATATTCCAGAAAAATCTCAGATCCAGAAGGGTGTTGCTTAAGCTGAATACAGTCCATTGCTGAGCAAAACCAGCCTGGCCTAAGGGACCAGATCAGATAAAAACCATGCCATCATAACTAAATGATAATCTTATATCTACTTCACCCAGCACTGCTGGGTAATACTGCATGGGTAAAACACCAGAACAAAAGCTCAGCACTATGAAACTTAATTGGGTAAGTATCCCTCAACTTCTAGGTATCTCATAGTGTTTACCAGAGTATTCTATTTCAAGTGCCCAGACTCCTACATTAAGTAAATAAGTGCCAAGATTTTACAAATAAATACGTAAAGTCAAGCCTTCTTTGAGTCAAGCTGGAAATGGATGCGGAGACCTCTTGACAATATGCTGACTCTGTGAACCGCTTAGAGAGGGCTGTAAAGCACTGTAAAGTGGTATATAAGTCTAAGTGCTATTGCTAAGAGCTCACCCCATCACACAGAGCCAGGCTCGAACTGCTGGAGTACAAACCATTTCTGGCTGGCAGTTCCAGCACCGTTAAGCTGCTGTGTCACTGCTTCCCCTACAAAATCATGGAAAAGGAGGGAGCCAGATATATTGGGGGGGGGGGACAGGTGGGATTAGTTAGTCAACCTCCTCCAGTGTGAAATTCCCCCATTGGGACCCCAAGCCATGTGGCAGAACCAGGTTTTAAGGCTCTTACAAAAAGTCAGGAGGGTGGTAACCAATCTCATCTCAGGGGTAACATGTTCCAAAGGGCAGGAGCCATGGCAGAGAAGGTTCTTCTCCTAGAACCCGCCAGCCGAAATTCCTTGACTGAGGGGATCCGCACAGTATGCCTTCTCTGTGACTCAATTAATTGTATTGAATTTAAATGAAAATGAAACCACATTTAATATGTATCCTGATCCCATTTGCTTCTTTATTTTAGCTTCACTTTCTGGATTGTGGTAACAACATTCCATCCAAAGATCAAATGCAATCCCGTAACTTCAGGAAAGAGTTGAATAAATTTCCTACCTAACAAAGCATATGGAGGTGTTCCCTAAGACTGATTAGTTTTTTTAAAAAAATATTATGTACTACATTCTAAGAAAGTATAAAAATGTTTTATCATTTGTTAACAAAGTTGAATGGCTGCAAATGAGTATCTCTCAGCCATAAAGAAGGGCCTCTCAGAAGGGCCATAGAAAACTTGAAAAAATATTCAGACTTGATATATATGTTCTTTGAAAAGTCCAGTGTCACCTGCTGAAAATTCTACATTTACTCTTTAATAAAAAAAAGATTCATTATCTGTTGTTCTCTCTCAGTTATGCAATATGAATAAAACCATTATATCTGTCACAGATGAAAAATTGCATTTATGGATCAGTGTAATCCACTCATTGGTTGCTGGACTCAACTCCCCTAGGGAGTATGACAATTCAACATGATACCACTGGTTGTTAAATTTTGCATTTGGCTCATTGATCTAGCAGAAAGATTTGCAAAAATCCCTGTCTCCAGACAGCTCCCTGTTGGTTACACATATTATGAGGCTCAACAGCATAAATTCATCTTTAACTTATGTGCACTAAATTGGCTCCAGTTTGGATTGTTTTGGATGATGGCATATGACTAACTTAAGCTTTTTACTTTTTCTTTTTAAATCCAAGTTGGCAAGGCTTCTTCTTGGCAAGCTACCATTACAAATATGAAGGACAGGGAAACAAATGTGAAGATCTTCACTGCGGCAAAAGTTAAAGCACAACCAAATGCATTTTAAATTGTAAATTCTCTTGCTCTGTCACAATGTTGCACAAAGCAAGAGACCAAAATAATGGATTCATTCCAATCCCTTTATTTAAAATGACTATGGTTTATGTGGCATATTTATCTGCTACAGCAAAGGAAATGCCACAAAGCAGTAATGATTTTTTTTCAATGTACATAATTCTAGGAGTACATGGCATACAGGTAAAGAATTGTAACTGGTTGGATTGGAATAATTAAAATTGTGCATCAAGTTGTTTTTTTCCTTCATGTAACTTTTGAAAAATCATTTGCCAATTATCTCTGCTAGTTACTGTATATTAGGAATTCAAAACAGGCAGGTTTTTCTCAGGTTGCATATACAAACTATATGAATACAACAATAAATAAATTACTTTCAATGGAAAGTAAAAGAGAAATATTCACCTCACTTATAGTTCATGATCTTGTGGGTTTTAATCCTTTATTCTACAGTTACTATAATAACACAAAAATGTGTTGGGCTCCCATTTATGCATCCAAGTGGTTGCCATGAACTTTGATCTTTGTGATATTTAGCCTATTTATGAACACTTCAACATGTTTGTTCCTAGTCATCTCAGTTTTCTTATGAATAGAAGGAGCTCTGCAATCCAAAGAAAAATAGATTGGTTTTATATTGTCACTTATGATAGGCATGATTCAAAGAACTTGGAGACAATTATTTTTTTGTTCCCTTTCATTTACTTTCTTCCTTATCCAAATTAATATTCCATGGGCAAAATTATCTGATATTGACTGGGAGCAGGTGGTGGTGGGAGAATTGATAAGTAACTGAAAACTTTAAGATACCCTGAATCTTAAAATTGATATAAAGGTATTAATAAAAGAAACTGGAAATGCTTTACAATTTATTAGATAATAAATTTGCATGCAAGTTTCTTTGTATGTGTTTATTAATCATGCATGTGTGTGTATGTGTGTGTGTGTTAAGCACATCCAACTGTGTCAGTGAACTAATGAAATTATTCTGTACATGGAAGTACCCAGCAGCCCAGAAGTAAAGCAACCAAGAATTTTCACCAATGGGAAAATACACCTTCCCAAATCTCTATAGGACCTTCTAATTGTAAATTGGCCTCAGATCGCTTACTCTTGTGGTGCAGGTGAGCTGAAAGTAAATTGACTCAGTTGTCCAGTGGGAATAATGTGAGATCACAGGTTTATAGGAACAGTATAAATGCCAGATACGGATTTAGCTCTTGTGCATTTGAGATTTCCATTTTGCTCCTACTTTCTGGCCATCCCTTTCTCATCTCCTGTCTTTTTTATTTCACCTTCCCATCTTTTTTATTTCATATGTGAGCTCATTCCTTCAAATTAATTTGATCCTAATCTGGCAGTTTAAATGTGAACCTGTGGTTTCCAACTTCAACTATATTAAACACTTTCTGAACTTGCTTTCATATAACCAAGTTATCAATATGTGATTCACCACCCAGCATATGGCAAACATGTATTTAATCTTTAACTTTGAAGTGGGAAGTCATTTATGTTCCTACCATCATTTGATCATTTTGGTACCATGAACACACAAAAACTGGGACACCAACCATATGTATTCATATTTCTCAAAGAAAGAGGTCTGTTTCAGCTGTTCTTGTAGCTCTTATTTGCATTCATATAGTAATTAATAACATAATGAGAATAAAGTCTAAGGCTATGCATATACAAAAAGAATGGCTTTACTTTTTATCAATAATTTGCATATTAAAATGTTGCCTTTTATTCTGGTACTACAAAACATGTCATGTAATCTATTCATTATGGTATTTCTGATGATAATGTATGCTTTGTACAAAATTTACCAAAGCGTTGCCTTCTGCTAGAGAACTCAATAAAGAGATATTTAGTGTGTCCCTTTGCATATGAGGTTCAGTGATGTATATCCATACCTTCTACATACAGTAGCTGAGAGAACCTTGTCCAAATTGATCCATAGTAAAACTGTTTCTTCATTCAATATACATCATAACTACTTTACTACTATTCATTTTCAGAATATTTTAAACAAATTTTCTGAATCTCCCCCAACATTTCCATTAAAATAAAAGCTAAGAAGGAGAAAGGAGGAGGAGAAGGAGAACAAGGGGGAGAGGGGAGGAGGAGGAGGAGGAGGAGGAGGAGGAGAAGAAGGAGAAGAAGAAGAAGAAGAAGAAGAAGAAGAAGAAGAAGAAGAAGAAGAAGAAGAAGAAGAAGAAGAAGAAGAAGAAGAAGAAGAAGAAGAAGAAGAAGAAGAAGAAGAAGAAGAAGAAGAAGAAGAAGAAGAAGTTGTTTACAATTAATAGCTGAAGGTATTGCAGGGCATGGATTATACTGTGTTATAAAAGGCAGTTTAGCCTGCAGGAGGAATGATTCAATGATTCATTCAATGAACCATTGAATGATTCAAGAAAGCAGTAACAGCAGAAATTGGGATAAAATCACTGCTAATGCTATAGGTAGATTTGGATAAAGGCTGGAAACTAGACCATAAGTTCAAACCTATCTTAGCCATGAAAGCCAGTTGGGCCAGTTACTCTCTCTTACCTCAACCCCAGGGTTCTTGTGGGGAAAACAGAAGGAGGAAGGTGTGTTGGGTATGTTTGTCACCTTGAGTTATTTGTAAAAGTAATAAAGGCAATAAATAAATAAATAAATAAATAAAAATTAAATAAATAAATAAATGAATAAATAAATATTCCCAGATTTAGAACAGCTTATACCATAATAAAAATTCTTAACTATTCAACATGCAAATTATGTCATTCTCATTGCAGTAATTTTCTATGTAAATAGCCCATTTATTCAAATTATATTTTTATGAGCCAAATAATTTAAAAAGTTCTCCTTGAATCAAAGAAAAAGAATACTAATATAGACCATTTAAAATACAAATGCTCATACTCCTTAATTGTATTAGACCATTTGTAACACTGAAAATAACTATGTATTTTCCTCATAATTTTAAAATATAAGCCAAACCCTATTTTTTTCTTTAGAAAATATTTACTTCTTAAATATCAGGATACAAAACTTCTATAGAAAGCTTCCTTTTAAATTCTTTTCAGTATAACAAATCAGCATGTCAATAAAGTTTTTCTTTCTTTCTGTGATTCATATATTCATTTGCAAAAATATGTTAAATTGTAGTTTCCTAACAGTAAGTCTCTAATTTAGCATATCCATTATGCATCTCATACATTTTGTCATTAATAGTTTTGTTGCTATTTATCCACAGTCCACTTGTTGTCATGCAATAGCAATAGAAATAGCAATAGAAATTAGACTTATATAC
>QLTV01000772.1:274893-294771 GCA_003457575.1 Thermophis baileyi | reverse complement strand
TCGCAGAGTGATGGCATGCGAGGAAAAAACTGTCCGTGTGTCTGGTTGTTCTGGTGTGCAGTGCGCAGTGCTCTATAGCGTCGTTTTGAAATTGAAACAATTTATGTCCAGGATGTGAGGGGTCAGTGAATATTTTCATGGCCCTCTTTTTGACTCGTGCAGTATACAGGTCCTCAATGGAAGGCAGGTTGGCAGTAATTGTTTTTTCTGCAGTTCTGATTATCCTCTGAAGTCTGTGTCTGTCTTGTTGGGTTGCAGAACCGAACCAGACAGTTATAGAGGTGCAGATGACAGACTCAATAATTCCTCTGTAGAACTGTATCAGCAGCTCCTTGGGCAGTTTGAGCTTCCTGAGTTGGTGCAGAAAGAACGTTAAGTGAGTTTTACTCTATTTTACAATCTTTCTTGCCATAGCTGTGAAGTGAATCAATGCAGTTGTGAAGTTAGTAATACGGTTGTTAAGTGAATCTGGCTTCCCCACTGACTTTAGCCATAGCACTACAATAGCACTTAGAATTATATATCACTAAATAGTGCTTTACAGCATTCTGTGAGCAGTTTACAACATCAGCATATTGCCCCCAACAATCTGGGTCCTCATTTTACCCACCTCGGAAGGATGGAAGGCTGAGTCAACCTTGAGCCGGTGAGATTTGAACTGCCGAACTGCAGCTAGCAGTCAGCTGAAGTAGCCTGCAGTGCTGCACTCTAACCACTGCGCCACCAGGGCTCCTCTTTGCTTGTCAGGAGGTCTCAAAAGCTGATCACATGACCCCAGGCCACTGCAATCATCATAAATATGAGTCAGTTGCCAAGTATCTGAATTTTGATCACATGACCACGGGGATGCTGCAACGGTTGCAAGTCTGAAAAATGGTCATAAGTCACTTTTTTCAGTACCGTTGTATCTTTGAGCAGTCATTAAATGAACGGTTGTAAGTCGAGGACTACCTGTACCGTTCGTTCAGTGCCATCGTAATTTTGAATGGTCATCCCAAAACTGCTTTTCCAAAAGGCAACTGGACTTTCTTGGTCCTTCTAGTTTGCAAAGAATATACATCCTTCCATTCTCCACCACTCAGTCAGAACCGAAGAAGCTTCTTGGATGAGAAGCGAAATGTTTTTAAGGAAGAAACCAAGAAAGTCCAGTTGCTTTTTGGAAAAGCACTTCGGGGACAACCATGACCTGGATGATTGAGAATCTCCATAGACACTTTGAATGGTCACTGAACGAGTGCTCCTTAAATGAGGACTACCTGTACAGCTGTGTTCCCTACTCTGCTTCCATTGGTCTCCAGTTTTCCCTCCTTCCCTTTCATCTTTCTCTTCACAACATCCTGATAAACTAAATGCTTTTTTTTTTTTTTTGGAGATTAGAATAGAAACCAAGTAGCTTTTTCTTTCCTATCTCTGAGAAATTTGTCACCTTCAGAGAATAGCTGATAAGCTATCATTCTTGTCTTTCTGTTTTGAATATATCTAAAGAATCTTTTTTGCTATTCACAACATCCTTCACTAGTAATAACTAATTTCCAATTTTCAGTTTCCTGACACCATCTGTAAAATTTTCTGTAAAATTTTCTATACTCTCCTTTTGTGACTTGGTTCTCTTTCCATTTCCAATATATACCCCTTTGGGGGAGGGGTGGGGGCTGCTCAAATCCCCTCTAAGCTTTTGCCAAGTGATACTGGCTTCATCTACAGGTAGTCCTCAACTTACGACCGCAACTGAGCCCAACATTTCTTTTGCTAAGTGAGACATTTGTTAAGTGAATCTTGCCACCTTTGTTAAGTGAATCACTGCAGTTGTTAAGTTAGCAACACGGTTGTTAAGCGAATCTGGCTTCCCTCATTGACTGGGCTGGTCAGAAGGTCGTAAAAAGGGGATCGCATGACCCCGGGATGCTGCGACCGTCATAAATATGAGTCAGTTGCCAAGCTTCTGAATTTGGACCATGTGAAACATCTGTAGTTTGTTCTGTAGTTCTATCAGGAACATGAGCAAAAACGAACTCTCTTTACTTAATCAGGAAGTAAGTCAGTCAGTCAGTCAGTCAGTCAGTCTGACTCAAGCTAGCCTGTTCTCCTTATATAGCAGTTAACGAGCTTACAATACATTTAAAGCAATATCAACAAACATAGATTAATGGTTTAAGTGTACATTAGTAAACCCAATCACTTTATACATGATTCTAACAATTCGTTAAGCGAGTTTTGCCTTGTTTCTTGTGTTCTTAAGTGAATCACTGCAGTTGTTAAGTTAGTAACATGGCTGTTAAGTAAATCTGGCTTCCCCATTGACTTTGCTTGTCAGAAGGTCGCAAAAGGGGATTACATGATCCCAGGACACAGCAACCGTCATATATACTCTCTTTTTTTATATGCAAGTGGCTTGGTGGGAATGTTTTTGGTGGTTCCTTGATAAAGCTGTTGTTTACTCTTAGCATATTTGTCCGAGCTGGTAGTTTCTTGATTGGGGTATTGTTTACTTCTTGATTGTTGGTCTAATTTTAATCTTGATGTTAATCTCTGATCATGGTGAGGAGGTGTTTTGGTCTGAGTTTGGTAATGAAATATCTGCAAGCTCAGAGGGCACCAAGAACCCCACAGTTCAACTCTGAGCTACAAGTATTCTACCAATACAAGTCAGTGGTGAAATCCAAATTTTTTTACTACCGGTTCTGTGGGCGTGGGTTGGTGGGCATGGTGTGGCTTGGTGGGTTTGGCTTGGTAGGCGTGGCAGGGAAAGGATACTGCAAAATCCCCATTCCCTCCCCACTCTGGGGCCAGCCAGAGGTGGTATTTGCCGGTTCTCCGAACTACTCAAAATGTCTGCTACCGGTTCTCTGAACTACTCAAAATTTCCGCTACCGGTTCTCCAGAACCTGTCAGAACCTGCTGGATTTCACCCCTGGTACAAGTGTTTATTCGAGATCCTTCATTCAGAGTTTTTCTACCCATAGCCACTAGGATACATATTGTTAAAATCTAACAAGCATCAACCAAGCATGTTTACTGGTACAGCTTTGATCTACCTTATGCCAGTTATCCATCATCCAGAACATGGTCTCAGAAACCAGATCTTTCCAACTGACTTCGTTTGGATGCTTACTGACTTGCAGGATTTTAAAAAATATACAACCAGACGAATGCATACAATATGGAATAATGATATTGATGTAAGAGGAACAGATTATTTTACTCCCCATTTGTACAGAATGGGGGGGGGGGAATCAGAGGATTTTTCTTACTCTAGGTTTATAGCAGGCAAGTGGTTTATGATTGTAGGAAGTTAGCACCCACCCCTCTCCTAGAAGAATGAAATATTCTAGGAAATATTTTTTAAAAAACAGAATATTATAGCTCCCTGGATGAGAAAAGGAGAAACATGCTCTTGGAAAGCAGCCCCCACCTTTGTTAATAGCCCCAGAAAGACTGGTGCCAACCTATCTACAAGACAAAAAGCTGGGCCAGCTTATCTACAAAACAAAAGACCTTCACCCTCTCAGCCCCAGGGTGATGGGATTAAGACATGGCCCTCAGGACATGATAGGATTAGCTCTCTACCCATCTAGCAACAGAACTCACCACATGGCACCTGGGAGGATTGCATCACTCAGCAAGATTCAACCAAGCTTGGGACTCAAGACAACCTACAAAGTTACCCCTGCATGGCTCCATGGAAGTCTGACAACCAATCAGAATACATTTCTTACACAGGAACAGGAAGCTCCAATGCCTAAGAGCTATAAGAGTATAAATCTGTCTCTCTCTCTCTCTCACCCATGTGCTCGATTGCCCAGGACCTCAAACCATGTGGTCCTGTCCACCATTAAACCATCTTTCCAAACAGCTTCCATGTTTCCAGTGTCTTTCTCCCCACTTGGAACTGAACCCAGATGGACATTTCTTCCAACATGCGCTTTAAGAAGATCATATTCATGAATTAATGATTATCTGTATTTTAACGCTGATATAGTCTTCATGATACTCACAGACTGGCTCCAAACTGCTTTCAAGGGGCCAGAGCATGGAAGCAGTGATGGTGTAGAAATGCCAGTAAATGACTGTACAACATTCTACTCATTACACTTCAAAATTATAGAGCTGGAGAAATTACAGGAAAAGCCAATTAAAATTACCAGGGAATTTAAACAACTCCTTTGAAAGTTGCATGGAAGACTTGGAACTATTTAATTAACGAGGAAAGGATAGCTAAGTAGAATCCAGATCACCTCAAGTATTAGTACTGCTATATACTGCCTTGGTAAGACCACACTTGGAATATTGCATCCAGTTTTGGTCGCCACAACACAAAAAAGATGTTGAGCCTTTAGAACAGGGGTGTCAAACACAAGGCCTGGCGGCCGGATCTAGCTCACGGGCTGCTTAGATCTGGCCCGCGGGGCAACCCTGGAAACAACGAAGGACCGGCCCGCGGTGCCTCTGACAGTGAAAATGGAGCTCAGGAGGGCTGCATGCGGCCAGAGGGTTGCAGGAGGCTGTTGAAGCCGAAAACGGAGCTCGTGAGGGCCGCGGGCAGAACTCCCAAGCTCCGTTTTCACTGGCAGAGGGTTGCAGGAGGCCGTCGCAGCCGAAAATGGAGGTCGCGAGTGCTTGGGGCAGCACTCTCAACTCTGTTTTCACTGGCAGAGGGTTACATGCCATCGCAGCTGAAAACGGAGCTCGGGAGCCCGTTTTTGCTGGCAGAGCGCTTGGATCTCCACAGGCGCCCGCAACACGAGTGACATCAAGCTGGCCATGCCCACCCGGCCACACCCGCCATGCCCCCCCCCAAGGTCAAACACAACCCTGAAGCAGCCCTCAATGAAATCAAGTTTGACACCCCTGCTTTAGAAAGAGTGAAAAGAGGAGCAACAAAGATGATTAGAAGGCTGGAAGCTAAAACATATGAAGAACAGTTGCAGGAATTGGGTATGTCTAGCCTAACAAGGAGAAGGACTAGGGGTGACTCTTCAAGAATGAGACCCTATATCAGTGTTGGTGAACCTTTTCGGCACCGAGTGCCGAAATGGGGGCGCACACGTGCTGGAAACTGGAAGAGCAACTGCCCGGTGCACATGCGCACACCGGGAAGACGATATTCTGGTTTCCAGCACGTGCATGCGTGCTGGCCACCTGATCTTCCGGTTTCTGGCATGCATGCATGCACGACGACCAGCTGGCTGGTGCGCATGCGCATGCAGGAAACTGGAAGATCATCTTCCTCGCACGCGCATGTGCACCGGGCGGCTGCTCTTCCGGTTTCCGGTGCTCCCGCATACATGAAGACCAGCTGGCCGGAGCGCCGGAACCCATAAGAGCAACGGGCGATGGCTCGCATGCCTGGAGAGAAGGCTCTGCGTGCCACTTCCGGCACGCGTGCCATAGGTTCACCATCATGGCCCTATATCATTCTGGACAAATGGCCATCCAATCTTTTCAGCTCTGAAGCTGAAGAAGCTTCTTGGATGAGAAGGGAAACGTCTTCAAAGAAAAACCAGAAAGTCCAGTTACCTCCTGACAAAAGCACCTTTGGGACAACCATGACCTGGATGGCTGAGAATCTCTACAGACTTTTAGCTATACAATTTGGGATGAACACCCTTTGAATGGTGTGGGAGTAGGAATGGATTTCCAGAGGAAAAATTGCAGACTACAGGAACCATTTGCACTACTCAGGTGACCCTGAGGACACAGACAAACCTCCAAGTGCTTCAAGGACCCTCTAAAAGGATGCAAATGACCAGCTGTCTGCAAGGAATATAAATCCTTCCATTCCACACTGTCCTGTCAGAGCTGAAGAAGCTTCTTGGATGAGAAGCGAAACATCTTCAAAGAAAAAACCAGAAAGTCCAGTTGCCTCCTGAAAAAAAAGCACCTTTGGGTTTACAGCCGATGGTTCTCCTTCCCTATGATCAGCAAACATCTTATTATCTATTAAGGTCGCTCCCGAGAGAGAGAGGTGGTGATGGTGGATTGACTTTCTGCCAGAAATGACACACCTGTCAAAACAAAGAAATTGCTGTTCCACTTGTGTTCGTCACACGTGGTTGTTCTATTCTGGGCAAGCCAAAGATGTCTTCTTTCTCCTCTTCGTTTTTGAAAAATCAAAAACAAAAACCGTCAGAGGGGCAGGCCTGAGAAGACCTTATTCCCTGGGTCACAGGAAATTTTCTGCAGTATACAGGTAGTCCTCGACTTACGACCACAATTGAGTCCAAAATTTCTGTTGCTAAGCAAAATGATTGTTAAGTGAATTTTGCTCCGTTATGCGTCCTGTCTTGCCACTGTTGTTAAGTGAATCACTGCAGTTGTTAAGTTAGTAATACAGGGTTGTTAAGTGAATCTGCCTTCCCCATGGACTTTGCTCGCAAAGGTGATGAGCCCATGGCCTCAGGACACTGCAACTGTCATAAATATGAGTCGATTGCCAAATGTCTGAATTTTGATCACGTGATCATGAGGATGCTGCAATGGTCGTAAGGGTGAAAAACGGTCATAAGTCACTTTTTTCAGTGCCCGTTGTAACTTTGAATGGTCACTAAATGAACTGTTGTAAGTTGAAAACTACCTGTATTTCCTATAACTCTAAATTCCAGAGATCATGCTTTCCTTACTGCTGAGTTCCCCCTCCAAAAGAGGGGCTATAGTAGCTCCAAAAGGGGTCACAGCAGCGGTGGGTTGCTCCCAGTTCGGCCCAGTTTTTAGAACCGGTAGCGGCAGCGGCGGGAGGCTCCGCCCACCCGCCTGGGACGCTTCTGCGCATGCGCAGAAGCATTGCGCAAGCACGCGCGAACCGGTAGTAAAGGGTTGTAGAACCCACTACTGGGTTACAGTGACAGGGTGGCCCTTGACCCGGTGTTGTCCGAAGTATGGAGAATCTGATGCCTCTGTCCATTTTACATACAGAGGTTGACTGGAGTCATACAGGTGGTGTTGTGGCCCGCCAGCGTCCCGTGCCGGTGCTCATGGATCCCAAGGACGATGAGGCAGTTGTGGCGAGGTACCATCGGCCCGTGCACCTGGCACCCGAGTCAGAGAGCGAGGAGGCTGAGAGTCAACCAGGGCCTTCTGTACCTCCTGAGGAGCCCATCAGGGCCGAAGAAGAAGAGGAGGAGCCTCTTCTTCTCAATGCTCGGGCACGCAGGGCTGCTAGAAGGCAAGAGTGGCTACTCAGGAGGAGGTCTCCTCGAGAGTAGAGCTGCAGGCTAAGTGGCCACACCCTTAAGACTATTTAAGCCCTGACCATGCTGAGCCTGTTGCAGGAAACAATTGTTTGATATCCCTCTTGAACTTTGTGACTCCAGTCTGCTCGTGTATCTGTTCCAGTACGGGTCTTGTTTCTTGCATTCCAAGTTCTGGGAGTTTTGCCAGAGACCGTAAGAGCTGCTCCTTTATCTATTGGACTCCGGCCAGCTGTTAAGATTACATATTAACAAGCTGGAGCTTTGAAAAAAAAAGACTATTCTGCCTTTATTTTGTGTTCCCCGACTCCTAAGAAATTATTAGGAGATCTTTCTTCTTAGTAAAAGAAAAGTGTTTGGCAGTTTGTCTGTGTGTATTATTGGTGGCTCGTCGCTGGGGACAGAACAGGTGGTCCTTGACATACGACCACAATGAAGCCCAAATTTGTTAAGCAAGAACTTTAGAACCAGGTCATAAGTAGTCCTGGGGAGGGCTGCCTTAACGCCAAATGCTTGTTAAGCAACCAGTCATAAATCAAGGACTACCTATATACAAGTACATAAGTATATTTGTTACCAATATGGAACATAATTGGGATGCATATTAATTTTTTTTCCAGTGGCAGGCTAAGCAAAGTCTCTCTCAGTCTCTCTCTCTCTCTCTCTCTCTCTCCCTCTCTCCTCCTCCTCCTCCTCCCCTCCCCCTCCTTCCCTCACAGGCCTCACTCCCTTTTAGCACTGATGATATTACCTAGTTGGGTAATGAAACGTCTGCAAGGAAACAACCATGCTCAGACATCACCAAGGACCTCACAGTTCAACCCTGAGTTACAAATATTCTCTTCTATATGTATTCTATACTTGGAGCTACAGCATTTGAGGAAGATCTTGGAGATTTCATTTGACCCAGAGAAGTTTCTTGAGGCAAGCCTCATTAATGACAAAAATGGAGGACTTGTTGTATGTGTTAAAGGTTGCTTTTTTCAGTGAATAAATTAAAGCTGGTCTTCCCCAGGGCAGCAGAAGGCAAGCTGGCCTCCTTGATATTATAACATCTCTGCTTCCCAGTTTTTGCCCTGCGTGTTCATTCTAACAAAGAAGTACATATGCTTTTAGCAATACTCAAGTCTGTTGCTTGATGATATCTTAAATTGAAATGCATTTTCTAAACTCTTAGCATCCGGCCCATGCTTCTTCTGCAATCAGCAATTGGAAGATTGGTTTAACTTAGCAGATCCCAAATGGATAATTCTTAAAGAAACCGTGCAGTTCTAAAAGAGCAGTTATAACTGTATTGTTAGAAGAAAAATCTGGTCCGGTTCCAAGGTGGGAGAAAGATGCTGGAAATAAAATGGAGGCTGGCTGCAAGAAAGAATGTCTCTGTTTATTTGGTTTTCCAGAAACTTCAGTGACAGCAGCATGTTTCTGGGGTGGCTGACAAAATGGGGTTGAGATAAGTGAGCTTTTATACATGCTTTGGGGCCTCATGATTGAGATGCCTGTTCCTGTGCAAGAACACGTCCTTTAATATTTTAATGGCTGTTGCCAGATTCCTATGGGGTCATGTAGGGGTCATGGCTGGCTGTACAGGCAAGAGGGGAAATGCAAATCCTAGGTGTTTGTCTGAGCTAATCTTGTCAGCTTTGGCTTGTCTAATTGTGTTGCTTATTTGGAATCTCTTTGCTTATGAATAGATTGGCCCAGTCTTTCTGAATGGGTACAAAATCTCCATTCCAAAAGACCAGCCTCTTCAAGCTTCTGCTTGAGGCTCTTTTTCCTATGGCAGGAAGACTGGGGCAGCTTTTTGCTTTTGTTAAGATGTTTCTCCATTTCTCCTTTAGGGGAAATATTCTATCCTGCCTCTTTTTAATATTAAGAATAAATAATATTTTAATCTGGGGAGTGGGGCTTCCTACAGTATAATATCCCTACACACACTCTCCTCCCTCACACACACACACACAGACAGAGACACACAGAATTCTCTAATGATATATAGATTGTGATTTATACCAACCCATACAATTATTGTAGAAAAGACTGAATATGTCGATTGAATATAAATCAGGTTTTTTGCTCAACGGTGGGGTGGATTTCACCAGGGATGATTTATGCCTGGATTTAAAATAAAAATAATTGGACATGCACATCTTCTGGTTTACTGAGGAGCCAAGGGGGTTTGGAAAATATGCCTGGAAGATTGTGAGTTTTTTTTTCCTGTGTGTGTCTGTGATTTACTTAACAGCTGCAGTGATCATCTTAACAATGGTGGTAAAAAAAAAGCTGTAAAATCAGGCCTGGCTCATTTTACAACCAACTTGCCTAGCAACAGGAATTCTAGTCAGAGTTGTGGTCATGGGTTGAGGGTTACCTGTATTTGTAACAACTTAATAAATGTGAAGCACATAACCATGAAGCAGGGTTGCTGTTCACATTTGACCCACCATAGATTGGCAGTGTAAGTTCTGGCCTTTCCCCCTTATTCAAGAAAGTAAAGACTCTTGGCATTTCAAAAGGAACCTTTTATTGAACAGGGGTGATAGCAGGACGGAATAAAAGCAGGCTCTGAGGGCCCTCAGGCAATACAGTTAAAATATAGGAATTAGAAACCCCTCCCAACAGTCCAGTGTGGATTCAGCCAATCCTCAGGTGTGAAGATGTTATTGTACCGGCAGCTCTGAGAAGGCGATAAGGGAAGTTTCTCAGGGTCATCTTCTGCTGGCTTTCAGGCGATGCAGCCCACATGGCCCTCCCTCCCTTTGCATTCCCCCAAAGGCGTGAAAATCCCAGGGCACCTAGGCGCCAGGCAAAAAGGTTATAAATCAATAGCATGCAGGATATAGGGTACATAGAAGAAAGCAATAAAATAAAGAATGCAAGCAAGGGTCCCCCCTTCCCCTGAAGAATGGCAGATTCACACATCTGATAGGCAGAGAATGAATGACCCAGTCCTACACTTAAAGGAGCTTATGGCAAAGGTTTTCTACATCTACAATAAAAACAATGTCTGGAAAAACAATGCGGCTATTTCAGATTCTGCAAAAGATTGTGGCTGTCTCAGATTCTGACTCAACATGCTGTTTTCTATTCCCTGAAGAGGGTTTGCCAATGTTCAAACAGGAAGGAAATAATTGTATAACATGGGCTGCACTTTGTAGCCTAAAGAAAGTGTAACGCCGAAGCTATCCAAAGTCTCATTTTTAATTGAGCTCTGGTATGGAGGAAGCAAGATGAAACACTTGTAGGCAAAATTATAATCACGCTATAGCAAACCATCTGCTTCTTGGTAGGGAAAAAAAAAGCCTCCTTGAATCTGTTTAGAGATTCTATCACACACCTACGCATACGCACACACACACACACACATATATACAGAGAATGAGAATTAGAAAGTGAATGAGAGCGAATGAGAGAGAGAGAGAGAATGAACGAGAATGAGAGAGAGAGAGAGAGAAAGAGAAAGAGAGAAGAGAATGAAACGAGAGAGAATGGGAGAGTGAATGAGAGAGATGAAAGGGAGAATGAGAATAAGAGAATGAGAATGAGGGAATGAGAGAGAGAATGAGAGAAGAATGAGAGAGAGAGAGAGAGAGAGAATGAAAGAAAGAATGAGAATGCGAGAGAGAGAAATGAGAGAAGGATGAGAGGGTGAATGTGAAAAGAGAGAATGAGAGAGTGAAGAGAGAGAGATGACAGAGAATAAGAGAATGAGAATGAGAATGAGAGAGAGAGAACGAGGGAAGAGGGTAAATGAGAGAGAATGAAAGAGAATGAGAATGAAAGAATGAATGAGAGAGAGAATGAGAGTTTTGAGAAGCAAGAAATTTATCTATATTTGTCACCATAAAGAGAAATCAGACAACTATAACTCTCTCCAAGAGGCACACGGGAAAGGATTTACATCCTTTCATTTCAAAATTCTGCATTGCGTACCAAAGCAGCATCTTTAAAAAACCAACCAGATGCTACCCTAATATTTTGACCTCAACTTCTCAAACCCTAATGAGCTTAGGCATTGGCTAACTATTAGGAGAATTCCTGATTGTGGAAGGCTGTCAATCAACAAAAAATATCTGGAGAAAAAATTCCTGAAAAATGTTGGTTAAATTACCAAAAGCAAGCTTAGTGAAAGAGATTCAGGATTTGAATGGTCCTCACTTACTGGTGTTTCAAAGGGTCCTGAAGATTTGGACCTCTGCCCAGGCTGTGGTTGGGGTCACTGAAGGCCACTTTAGTTTGTGTGGATTGTTTTCCTTGTTCCCATCCATTTTTGCCATTTTTGCCATGTTTACTTTTTATTTTTGTTGTTTTCTTTGATCGCTCAATGTTTTAATTATTTGTAATTAAAATTGGACTAGAAGAAGGTCCCTGCCAACTCTGTTATTCTATGTTCTATGTAAACTGCCCAGAATTGCTGAGAGTCAGGTGATATATACACTTAATATATTATGGTTCCTCACAGTCAACCAGATTTTATAAGACTAGATTTGGCACTTTTTTCCACCTATTGAGACCTTCTCAAGGACATGCGAAAGACAGATGTTGATACTGGATGGTGTTAGAGGGATAGAAGGAGAGAATCAAGATCAAGGTTGACTCAGCCTTCCATCCTTCCAAGGTCAGTAAAATGAGGACCCAGATTGTTGGGGGGCAATAGACTGACTCTGTAAGCTGCTTAGAGAGGGCTGTAAAGCACTGTAAAGCAGTATAGAAGTGCTATTGCTATCACGTGAAGTGTTAATACCACTTTATAATGCCTTGGTAAGACCACACTTGGAATATTGCATCCAGTTTTGGTCGCCATGATGTAAAAAGGATGTTGAGACTCTAGATTAAAGAGTGCAGAGAAGAGCAACAAAGATGATTAGGGGACTGGAGGCTAAAACATACAAAGAACGGTTGCAGGAAGTGGATATGTCTAGTTTAATGAAAAGAAGGACTAGGGGTGACATGATAGCAGTGTTCCAATATCTAAGGGGTTGCCACAAAGAAGAGGGAGTCAAACTGTTCTCCAAAGCACCTGGGGGCAGGACAAGAAACAATGGATGGAAATTAATCAAGGTGAGAAGCAACCTAGAACTAAGGAGAAATTTCTTGACAGTGAGAACAATTAATCAATGGAACAACTTTCCTTCAGAAGTTGTGAATGCTCCAACACTGGAAGTTTTAAAGAAGAGATTGGATAACCATTTGTCTGAAACGGTATAGGGCAGTGATGGCGAACCTTTTCGGCACCGAGTGATGACAAACCTTTTCGGCACCGAAACTTTTCGGCACCGCGTGCGCTCATCTGGGCCGCGACCCGGAAGAGGAGCTGCCCAGGGGGCATGCACACGTCAGAAAATGAACTTTTGGTTTCCGACGTGCGCATGCGTGCCGGCCAGCAAGTCTTCCGGTTACTGCCGTGCATACGCATGCGCCAATCAGCTGACCAGCTCTTCCAGTTTCCGGCATTGCTGCACGCACGAAGGCCAGCTGATCATCATGCACGCATGCGCACCAGAAACCTGGAAGAGGAACGGGCAATGCCACACATGTCAAGCGACCTGGCTGCCTTGCTTATATTACTGAACTGTCAGTGATATAAGATGTATGACTTGCAATATGTAATGCTGGACACCACTCTGTGTTAAAGCCTGCCCAGCAATTTATCAAAAGTTTTCTCCACCATTGAAAAAGGATTAAATTTTTCTACTTTATTCAGCCACTGCTTGAGAATTTCTTTTCAAACGTCTCCTGACCAGGGGTCAAAAAAGTCAAGATGGTAGACACAACCCTGCCCTCAAAACCCCACCTCTTTTTAACCTGATCACAAAAAACATGGGTGTTTATCAGGGGTGAAATCCAGCAGGTTCTGACAGGTTCTGGAGAACCGGTAGCGGAAATTTTGAGTAGTTCGGAGAACCGGCAAATCCCACCTCTGGCTGGCCCCAGAGTGGGGTGGGAATGGGGATTTTGCAGTATCCTTTCCCTGGAGTGGGATGGGAATGGAGATTTTGCAGTATCCTTCCCCTGCCACGCCCACCAAGCCACGCCCACAGAACCGGTAGGGAAACATTTTGAATTTCGCCCCTGGTGTTTATGATATGGTTGTGGCTGCCATCTTTGACTTTGCCCCTGTCAGAAGACTAATTTGGGTTCCAACTCAAGCCACGGTTGCACAAGAACAAATCAAAATGAAATCCAGACAGCTGTGAGGAAAGAAGCTGTATTTATTCCCAAAAGCAAAGAGGTTCGCCTGTGGGGATAGCTACAGAAAAAAATGAAGTGCAAAAGGGCTGTTTTATAGGGGAATTTGTCCTTGGTGTGGTCATGAGGGGTGTGGATGCTCATTCTAATGTGACGCAAGGGGCATGTGCATATGTACATAACAGAATAACAGTGTTGGAAGGGACCTTGGAGGTCTTCTAGTCCAATCCCCTGCTCAGGCAGGAAACACTATACTATTTCAGACAAATGGTTGTCCAATCGCTTCTTGAAACTTCTAGTGTTGGAGCATTCACAACTTCTGGAAGCAAATTGTTCCATTGTTCTCACTGTCTGGAAATTTCTCTTTAATTCTAGGTTGCTTCGCTCCTTGATTAGTTTCCATCCATTGCTTCTTGTCCTGCCTTCAGGTGCTTTGGAGAACAGATTGACCCCCCACCTCTTCTTTGAGGCAGCCCCTGAGATATGTCATCTATGATGCTTAATCCATTGAATGTGCCATTCTGCTGGGAGACATTTATAATTAATTCTACCATGTTTTCCCCAAAATAAGACCCGGTCTTAATCCCCCCCGTGCGCCTCTGTCTCTGTCTGCTGCCGGTGTCGCTGCGTGAAAACGAGCCTCCCACGGCTGCCCACCACTCCAGCCCACCGACACTCGGCTTTCCAGGGGCCCGCACGGCGCATCCGGATCGCCTGCCTCCCCCCCACCTCTGCTTCCGCCTGAAGCTTAATTTAATTTAATTTAATTTAATTTAATTTAATTTAATTTAATTTAATTATTTAATTTAATTAATTTAATTTAATTTAATTTAATTAATTTAATTTAATTTAATTTAATTTAATTTAATTTAATTTAATTTAATTTAATTTAATTTAATTTAATTTAATTTAATTTAATTTAATTTAATTTAATTTAATTTAATTTAATTTAATTTAATTTAATAATTTAATTTAATTTAATTTAATTAATGTATTTCTATGCCGCCCAACTCCCAAAGGACTCTGGGCGGCTTGCACAGGTACTCAACTCACCTGTGCTGCACAGACTGCAGCTGCTGCGTTTTTCTTAAAAACCGACTTCAATTTATACTACAATCCAGAAAAAGTGGCCTTCATGCAGCTAGATACCCTTCGGATCCATCTCCCCCTAAAGGCTCACTTTCAGCCTTGAAAATTCAGTACATGCCATCCAAAGTGAAATTAATTTCCAGTGGAGAGGGTAGTGATTGCAAGCCAAATGGACTGTAATAAGAGATATAGTTTCTGACTTTACAAATTGTCTCTGCCCAGAAAGAAAAAATGCTCAATTCTTTATTTTTATTATATACTCTTTAAATCAGTATAGTTAGTCCTCGACTTAGACACATTTGTTTAGTGACCGTTAGACCGTTAGAAGTTAGAATGGCACTACAAAAAGTGACTTATGAGCAGTTTTCACACTTAGGGCTGTTGCAGCATCCCCATGGTCACATGATCAAAATCCGAGCTCTTGGAAACTGGCATGTATTTATGACAGTTGCAGGGTCCCGGGGTCATGTGATCACCATTTGTAACCTTCCCAGCCAGCTTTTGACAAGCAACGTCAATGGGGAAAGCCAGATTCGCTTAATGAGGCGTGCTTCACTTAAGCACTGCAGTGATTCATTTAACAAATGTGACAAAAATGAGGCAAAGCTCATTTAACAAGTGCCTTGCTTAGCAATGGCAATTTTGGGCTCAGTTGTGGTTGTAAGTCAACCTTTATAGAAAAACAGAGTTGGAAGGGACTTTAGAGGTCTTCTAGTCCAACTCAAGTAGGAGACCCTATACCATTCCAGAGAAGTGGCTGTCCAGTCTCTTCTTAAAAACTTCCACTGTTGGAGCATCCACAACTTCTGAAGGCAAGCCATTCCACTGATTAATTGTTCTCACTGTCAAGAAATTTCTCCTTAGTTCTAGGTTGCTTCTCTCCTTGATTAGTTTCCACCCATTGCTTCTTGTCCTGCCTTCAGGTGCTTTGGAGAATAGGTTAACTCCCTCTTCTTTGTGGCAGCCCCTGAGATATTGGAACACTGCTATCATGTCTCCCCTAGTCCTTCTTTTCACTACACTCTAGACCAGTGGTTTCCCACAACCGTTCTTCATATGTTTTAGCCTCCAGCCCCCTAATCATCATTGTTGCTCTTCTCTGCACTCTTTCTAGAGTCTCAACATCTTTTTTTTATGTTGAAGAACAAAAAGTCTTAGCTGATGCAAGTAAACCACTAGGATGGCTTTTTTGTATCAACTATACCCATTACCAATCTGTTTCTAGACCAGTGGTTCTCAACCTTCCCGCTGCCGCGTCCCCCCTGCCGCCGTGACCCCCGCCCCCTCCTCGCGTGGGATGAGGTGACAAAGGGGGCCTAGCACCAGGGGTGAAGTGCTCCCGGTTCGGGCTTGCCTGCGGGCCGTCGGACAGCTGATAGTGAAGGAAGCGGGAGACTTCACCCGGACGCCACCATTTGGGTTCTTTTACCCTCTGTGCATGCGCAGAGGGTAAAAGAACCCAAATGGCGGCGTCCGGGCGGGTGGGCGAAGTCTTCAGCTTCTGTCACTACCAGCTGTCCGGTGACCCGCAGGCATGGCCAAACCGGGAGCATTTCACCCCTGCGAGTGACAGTGGCACCAAGATGGCGGACTAACGCGCGCGGCGACCCCTGTGAAATGGTCATTCGACCCCCAAAGGGAGAACCGCTGCTCTAGACAAACCCAATTCCTGCAACCGTTCTTCATGTTGAGATTACGCCAGATAGCCCATTCTCTACATATAGGAAAGGCAGAACTGAAGCAACATCTACTGAGTACAGTATAGGATCTCTTGCTTGAGCAGAGGGTTGGGCTAAAAGACCTCCAAGGTCCCTTCCAACTCTGTTATTCTGCGTAGGAAGCAGTGATAACTTTAGACCTTTGTGCAAAGATGAAGAAGTATGGGTGACAGTGAGGGCAAGAGATGAAGCTGGTGGAAAATAGCTTTGTTTGAAAACTGAGATGCAATTTTTTTTTTTAGTTTTGAGGGTTTGTCTTAGACACCACCTCCACCAAGAAAAAGCAAAGCAAAACAATAATCTTGGAGTGTTCTTGGCTAGGATAAAGAAAGGGATGGGGCTAGAATAAAAAACAACAACTAAATAAAGTTCTTTTAATTGACATTTAATGAAATTAAATGGATGCAGTAACAAAGCTTAATTGTGCAGTGGAAGTTTCTGGAGGTACTTTGAAGCAGGGGTTCCCAACCTGGGCAACTTTAAGACTTGTGGACTTCAACTCCCAGAATTCCCCAGTCAGCCATTCACCATGACTGGCTGGGGAATTCTGGGAATTGAAGTCCACAAGTTTTAAAATTGCCAAGGTTGGGGACCCCTGCTTTAAAGGATGCTCGCAGGTGTGGGATAACACATAGTTGGGTCTCTTATGACACGGGAAGCTTGCTTGCAATATGACATTATGCATGGTCACCAGCAGCTTCCTGAATTGTCCTTGGTTTAATTCAGTGTTTCTCAACCTTGAAGAACTTGAAGATGTGTGGACCTCAACTCCCAGAATTCCGCAGCCGGCCATGGTGAATGTTTTAAGTCCATGAAGTTTAATTAAAATGAATTCATCTTTAGGTAAGACAGCTGATTGTGGGTGGTGAATCAATTTATGGATGAGTTAAATGCTTTTTTTTCTGGACGCACTCCAGGAGTTGTTGGCTTTAGAACTTGGAACAATAATCTGTGTGGTTGGTTTTTTTTTTAAAAAAAGTTCTTTTCCTGACAATGAAACACTGTCAAGAATTAGTTTTATGCTGCCTTGATATTCAACATCTTATCCATCACACTCAGACCTCATTGATTCTATCTATCTATCTATCTATCTATCTATCTATCTATCTATCTATCTATCTATCTATCTATCTATCTATCTATCTATCTATCTATCTATCTATCTATCCCCCCTCTCTCTCCATCCATCCATCCATCCATCCATCCATCCATCCTTTCCTTGGGAAGGTTTTTCAGAAATGGTTTGCCATTGCCTCCTTTCTAGAGCTGTGAGAAAGGAACTGGCCCAAGCTCACCCAGATGGCTTTGTAACTAAAGCAAGACTGGAAATCATGATCTCCTGGTCTCTAGCCTCGTGTCTTAACCACTACACCACACTTGCTCTCTGTAAGTAATAAGCCAGCAATAAAGCCAGCTGCAGAAAGTTGGATCCTCATGTGGTGCACCATGGTTGAAGAGCAGGGACTTAGAAGGGCCCAAGAAATCTTTTCTCTTAGTCTCCGGAATCTAGAAAGACTTGCTTCTCTACTTAATGGAAACCAACAGTTTTAAGAAAGTTGAGGTGAGCGATAACATATTTTTACTTCCCTTCACTCTCCAGTAACAATAATTGAATCTCCCCATCAGGGGTGGGTTCCTCCCAGTTCGGACTGGATCGCCCGAACCGTTAGCGACCCGCTGGTGACGTCATGGATCCGGTTCGGTCGGTGCCGGTCCGTGGGCGCCGCCATCTTTTTTTGGGAATTTTTAGTGAATTTTGTTACTGTTTGGAAGGTTTTTCTTGTTCTGCTGCTTGAAAAAGGGCCCTCCCACCCGCCCCTGCGTTTATACTGACCTTTATTCCTTCGCCCAAAGCACAGCTGATCAGCTCCTCAGCTGTGTTTCGGGCTGATTGCAGCTACTGAGCATGTGTGGAAGCCAAATTGTCCGAGGGAACGCGGGCGCGCGAGCGGAGGGAGCGTGCGCGCGCAAAACATCGCGATGCGAACCGGTGGGGAAGGTAAGTGGAACCCACCCCTGCTCCCCATGTGAGACGTGACAGACCTCCATTTGCTGTCTAGAAGTTGATTACGTTCCTTCCATGGGTAGCTTCAAAACCTGCCAAATCTGTTCATTCTTGGCTGCACACATGCCATAGCTTCTTCTCGTAGTTTTTCTGTTTTTAAAAGAATAATTAAAGTATTAACCAATTTCATATAGGGTTAGCTCCACTGATCTGTGAAGGAAATTAAAGCCACAGCAGAGTCAAATTTGCTGGGAAGCAAAACCCCTATATTTCCCCATTTGTCTTGTAGTACAGGAAGTCCTCAACTTACAACCATTCGTTTAGTGACCTTTCAAAGTTACAATGCCACTGAAAAAAGTGACTCATGATCATTTTTCACACTTATGACCATTGCAGCATTTCCATGGCCACATAATTAAAATTTGGACACTTTGCATCTAATTCATATTTATGATAATTATCATAAAATTATCTGCTTCAACGTCCTTCCTGTCAACGACTACTTCAGCTTCAACCACAACAACACACGAGCACACAATAGATACAAACTCAAGGTAAACGGCTCCAAACTCGATTGCAGGAAATACGACTTCAGCAACAGAGTGGTCAATGCCTGGAATACATTACCTGACTCTGTAGTTTCCTCCCCAAATCCCCAAAACTTTACCCTTAGACTGTCTACCGTTGTCCTCACCCCTTTCCTAAGAGGTCAGTAAGGGGCGTGCATAAGCGCACCAGCGTGCCTACCGTCCCTGTCCAAATGTTCCCTTTTATTTGTACCTATCTTATGTATTCAAATAATGTTATACTTATGTATATTATCAAATACGTACTTCACTAACTAACTAATCCCACCCCTGCTTCCGACAATTGCAGCATCCCTATGATCACACAATTAAAATTCAGATGCTTAAATAAATAAATAAATAAATGATGGTTGCAGTGTCCTGGGGTCTTGTAATCCCCTTTTGCTACCTTCTGACATGCAAAGTCAATGGGGAAACCAGATTCACTTTACAACCATGTTACAAGATTAAGATTAAAATCACCTTTATTGTCATTTTCCTGTATACACAATGGCACACATTAAAATGAAATTCTGATGCCTCACTCTCCAAAGAAGTAACCACCAAACAATATCACCATCCCAAGGATAACAACAACAACAACAACAATAATAATTGTCATTTGGAACACAACACGCCAGATATCACAGTTGTCGAAAACCAAAGCATACAATTTATTGATATTGCTGTACCAGGAGACACCAGAGTTGAAGAAAAAGAATTGGAAAAAATCATGAAATATCGCGACCTGGCCATCGAAACTATGCGATTATAGATGAAACATGTAACAGTGATACCCATTGTCATCGGGGCACTTGGTACCATGTTCAAGAATTTTACAAAATACATCAAGAAATTGCAGCTTCCTGCAATAACACCAGCGGAACTGCAAAAAACGGTGCTACTCGGAACATCGTACCTTTTAAGAAGATACTTGGTTGATACCTAGGATGCTGGTAGCAACCCATATCAACCATCAGCGCCAGTCAATGATATTTGTGATACATTTTTAAAAGTTCAGTTGACTGAGTTTCATGTTTAATGAATAAAAGATAATAATACGGTAATAATAATAATAATAATAATAATAATAATAATAATAATAATAATAATAATAATAATAA
>QLTV01000772.1:214915-224147 GCA_003457575.1 Thermophis baileyi | reverse complement strand
GGTTGCGGCAACAGCCGCGGGAGGAGCAACCCTTCTCGCCTCTGACGGGCCTTCCCCGCTGTTGCATTAAAGAATGAATCCGCCCCTGCTGGCGCTGAGGTAGAAGCAGCCAAGGGTGGTGGGGAAAGCGAGGCTTCTTTGCCAGCCTCCCAGCTGTCAAAACATAAATTTTCGCGGGTTCTGTGGGCGTGGCTAGGTGGGGGGCATGTAACCCTAATCCTTGACGTGAGTGACGTCAAGTTGGCCACACCCATCCAGTCACATGACCACCCAGTCACATGATCACCAAGCCACCCCACCCAGTCACATGACCGCCAAGCCACTCCCACCCGGTCACATGACCATCAAGACGCTCCCACCCGGTCACATGACCATCAAGCCACTCCCACCCGGTCACATGACCATCAAGCCACTCCCACAAAAATAAGCCACTCCCACAAAAATAAGCCACGCCCACAGAGTGGTAGTAAAAAAATTTGGAACCCACCCCTGCTTCCTAGGTGTTCTCAGAATAGATGTTTAATGGTGTGCGTAGTTTGCTTTAGTTTGGGAAGATTTATTGGTGAGGAATAATAAAGAAAAGTGCTTAGAAGAACCTAAGCATGTCTTTCTTGGGTTAAGAGCCGCGGTGGCGCAGTGGTTAGAGTGCAGTACTGCAGGCTACTTCTGCTGATCACCGGCTGCCAGCAGTTTGGCAGATCGAATCTCACCAGGCTCAAGGTTTACTCAGCCTTCCATCCTTCCGAGGTGGGTAAAATGAGGACCCAGATTGTTGGGGGCAATATGCTGACTCTGTAAACCGCTTAGAGAGTGCTGTAAAGCACTATGAAGCGGTATATAAATCTAAGTGCTATTGATTGCTATTTTGCTATTTTACAGAGGTGGGATTCAACAGGTTCTGACTAGTTCTGGAGAATCGGTAGCGGAAATTTTGAGTAGTTCGGAGAACCGGTAAATACCACCTCTGACTGGCCCCTCCTCCATCTATTCTCTGCCTCCCGAGTCCCAGCTGATCGGGAGGAAATGGGGATTTTGAAGTAACCTTCCCCTGGAGTGGGGAGGGAATGGAGATTTTACAGTATCCTTCCCCTGCTACGCCCACCAAGCCAAGCCACGCCATGCCACGCCCACCAAGCCACGCCCACAGAACCGGTAGTAAAAAATTTGAACCCCACCACTGGTTTTGGAGGTGGTGACACTTTGTGGTGCATCCTGCCTTTATTATTTTTATAAGTAACTCAAAGTGGCGAATGCACACAATACTCCCTTTTCCTGCCTGTTTTCCACACTATAACAACCCTATGAAATGAGCTGGGCTGAGAGAGAGAGTGACTGGCCCAAGATCACCCAGTGGCTTTCATGCCTAAGGCATGACTAGAATTGACTGATCCTGGTGATTGGCCCAAAGTCACCCAGCCAGTTTTCATGCCTTAGGTGGGACTAGAATTCCCTATCTCCTGGTGATTGGTCCAAAGACATCCAGCCAACATTCATGCCTATGGTGGAACTATAACTCACTGTCTCCTGGTGATTGGCCCAAAGTCACCCAGCCAGTTTTCATGCCTAAGGCGGGACTTGAATTCCCCATCTCCTGGTGATTGGCCCAAAGTCACCCAGCCAGCTTTCATGCCTAAGGTGAGACTAGAACTCACTATCTCCTGATGATTGGCCCAAAGTCACCCAGTCAGCTTTCATGCCTAAAGTGGGACTAAAATTCCCCATCTTCTGGTTACCAGCCTGGTGCCTTAACCACTATTTCAGTGGTTAAAAAGAGCCATGGTGGTGCAGTGGTTAGAATGCAGTATTGCAGGCTAACTCACTGCCCACTGCCAGGAGTTCGATCCTGACTGGCTCAAGGTTGACTCAGCCTTCCATCCTTCCGAGGTCGATAAAATGAGGACCCAGATTATTGGGGGCAATATGCTGACTCTGTAAACCACTTAGAGAGGGCTGTAAAGCATTGTGGAGCAGTATATATAGTAAGTGCTACTGCTATTGTTGGTTTTTATATTTCAGTATGGGAGGAGCCCAGCTTTCCATCAGTTTGCAGCACTCATATTGCCTCTAAATCCTGATATAAAAAACACCCCAAGTGATGAGTGATTGCTTGAGTTTGCACTGCATCTGTCTTCTCACTCCTACTGTCAATCATTCTTCACTTCATTATTCTTATGCTAGCTTGCCACTTTCAATTCCACGATACCCTTGAAAAATCTTCCCAGCTTCATTTCTTTAAATGGTGCTTAGGTTTTTCTGATCTCAAAATGCTGAGAGCCACGTCATTTAATATTTGGAATGGCTGAAAGCCAGACATCCATTAGCTCACGGCAAGTTGTTTTCCTTTCCTTATTTTTTCTCTTGTCAAGAGAGAGTTCATCTAATAATTTCTTTCTCATACCGTACTAGCAAAATAATGCAGTGGGAGAGATAACATTCCTCACCAAACATCCATCAAAGCAAACTGTCGAAGAAAATGA
The DNA here is from genome assembly GCA_003457575.1 of Thermophis baileyi. NCBI lineage: Eukaryota > Metazoa > Chordata > Lepidosauria > Squamata > Dipsadidae > Thermophis > Thermophis baileyi. The sequence continues at coordinate 221,670 of QLTV01000772.1, read as the reverse complement.
ACCTTAATATCATGCAGGATAAATTGATACAAGTTTAAGATAATATTTAAAGCAGAAAACTGAGCAACATGTTGCAGCACAAGGAGAAAATGGGATTTTCTGGCTGGCTAGAAAAAAGGACACAAAGATAGCAGGGTAGTTGACTGTATGCACTACCTGGGTTCACACAACACCTTAACTAAGTTAGCTAGGAACTTAGCAGTGACATTTGTATCACATACTGAGCTTAGAATAGAATACAGTAGAATAACAGAGTTGGAAGGGACCTTGGAGGTCTTCTAATCCAACCTCCTGCGTAGGCAGGAAACCCTATACCATTTCACACAAATGGTTGTTCAATCTCAAGGCTGAGGGTTTCTCAGTTCTGCCTTTAAACTAGACCTGGAAACTAGAACCCAAAAGCTTCAAGAATAACACAGGTCCCTTCACCCTTGTTTTAAATTAATATTTATTCTGCTTGATTCCCTTATTTGCTGTCCTGTATTTTGGGGTAGAAGTTGTTCCACTGATTAATTGTTCTAACTGTCAGGAAATTTCTCCTTAATTCTAGGTTGCTTCTCTCCTTGATTAGTTTCCATCCATTGCTTCTTGTCCTGCCCTCAGGTGCTCTGGAGAATAGCTTGACTCCCTCTTCTTTGTGGCAGCCCCTGAGATATTGGAAGACTGCTAGCATGTCACCCCGAGTCCTTCTTTTCATTAGACATACCAGGGGTGGGTTCCTCCCGGTTCGGACTGGATCGCCCGAACCATTAGCGACCCTCTGACGTCACGGATCCGGTTCGGTCAGTGCCGGTCCGTGGGCACCGCCATATTTTTTTGGGAATTTTTAGTGAATTTTTTTACTGTTTGGAAGGTTTTTCCTGTTCTGCCGCTTGAAAAAGGGCCCTCCCGCCCGCCCCTGTGTTTACACTGATCTTTATTCCTTCACCCGAAGCACAGCTGATCAGCTCCTCAGCTGTGTTTCGGGCTGATGGCAGCTACTGAGCATGTGTGGAAGCAAAATTGCCCGAGGGAACGCACGCGTGAGAGAGAGCAGAGGGAGCGCGCGCGTGCAAAATGTCGCAATGCGAACCGGTGGGGAAGGTAAGTGGAACCCACCCCTGAGAAATACCCAATCAAGTCCCCTAATCATTTTTGTTGCTCTGTAAAAAAGATGTTGAACTCTAGAAAGAGTGCAGAGAAGAGCAACAAAGATGATTAGGGGACTCGAAGCTAAAATATATAAAGAATGNCCTGCCCCCGAAGCACAGCTGATCAGCTCCGCAGCCGTGTTTCGGGCTGATTGCAGCTACTGAGCATGTGTGGAAGCAAAATTGCCCGAGGGAACGCACGCGTGAGAGAGAGCAGAGGGAGCGCGCGCGTGCAAAATGTCGCAATGCGAACCGGTGGGGAAGGTAAGTGGAACCCACCCCTGAGAAATACCCAATCAAGTCCCCTAATCATTTTTGTTGCTCTGTAAAAAAGATGTTGAACTCTAGAAAGAGTGCAGAGAAGAGCAACAAAGATGATTAGGGGACTCGAAGCTAAAATATATAAAGAATGGTTGCTGGAATTGGGTATGTCTAGTTTGATGAAAAGAAGGACTCGGGGTGACATGATAGCAGTGTTCCAATGGATGGAAACTAATCAAGGAGAGAAGCAACCTAGAACTAAGGAGAAATTTCCTGACAAATAGAACAATTAATCAGTGGAACAACTTGCTTCCAGAAGTTGTAAATGCTCCAGCACTGGAAGTTTTTAAGAAGAGATTGGATAACCATTTGTCTGAAATGGTATAGAGCCATGATGGCAAACCTATGGCACACGTGCCGGAAGTGGCACTCAGAGCTATCTCTCCAGGCATGCCAGCCATTGCCCGTTGCTCTTTCAGATTCCGGTGTAGCCAGCTGGTCTTCGCGCAAGCATGCATGCCAGAAACCAGAAGACCAGGTGACCGGCGTGCATGCGCACACCGGAAACTGGAAGCTCAACTTCCTGGCGTGCACATGCACGCCGGGGAACTGCTCTTCCAGTTTCCGGCACTCCCGTGCGTGCAAACCAGGGAGCTGCTCTTCCGGTTCCTGGCACTCCCGCGCATGCGTGCCAGGGAACTGCTCTTCTGGTTTCCAGCGCTCCCATGTGTGCAAGCTAGGGAACTGCTCTTCCGGTTTCCAGTGCTCCCCCGCGTGTGCGTGTGCACTCCCGTTTCAGCACTCAGTGCCGAAAAAGTTCGCCAACACTGGTATAGCATTTCCTGCCTAAGCAGGGGGTTGGACTAGAAGACCTCCAAGGTCCCTTCCAACTCTGTTATTCTATTCTATTCTATTCTATTCTATTCTATTCTATTCTATTCTATTCTATTCTATTCTATTCTATTCTATTCTATTCTATTCTATTCTATTCTATTCTATTCGGAACAACGCAAAGAACAAGAAGAGAATACCACCAGGAAATGTAGTTCATTTCCCTTCCCCTTAAGATTCAGTGCAGAGCAGCAAAAGAGAAAGGTGAGAAAATTTGAAGAGGAAACAGAAGAGAGGAAAGAAAGACAGGGCCAAGCTCTTCCACCTCATTCTTTCCCATCCTAAATGATCCCCGTGGCTTCACCGATAATCTGGTTTCCTATCCTTTCATTGCTAAGTGATTTATTCATGACACGGTTGGCTTGTTGGAGAACAGCGACTCTGCTGGAGTTTTTCAAACATTAGCAACAATGCTGGGAGTAGAGCAAAGTTTGCGTCTGAGGCTCAGCCCTGTCAAGACTTGGCTCAGCGTGACATTCTGCAGACAAACAATGATTCAGAATGGATGTTCCTTTTACAAAAGGAGAGAGGCTTCAGGAAAACTGTTGAGCTGCTTGCTAATTGTCTCAATGTAAACTTCTCTTAGCTGTTAGCTTAGCGTTCTGCTAGCGTGTTGGGAGACAGCTACCGTGTCTTCCAACATGCTAAAATGGCTAGAACGGTTGGAGGATTTGGGTTTGGCTAGTCTAGAGAAAAGAAGCATTAGGGGTGACACGAAAGCAGTATTCCAATATTTGAGGGGCTGCCACAAAGAAGAGGGGGTCAATTTATTTTCCAAAGCACCAGAGGGCAGGAGAAGAAACAATGGATGGAAACTAATCAAGGAGAGAAGCAACCTGGAATTGAGGAGAAACTTCCTAACAGTGAGGACAATTAACCAGTGGAACAGCTTGCCTCCAGAAGTTGTGGGTGCTTCATCACTGGAGGTTTTTAAGAAGAGACTGGACAGTCACTTGTCTGAAATGGTATAGGGTCTCCTGCTTGAGCAGGGGGCTGGACTAGAAGACTTCCAAGGTCCCTTCCAGCTGTCAACCCTGGAGGCCATCTTTTTCTTTGGCTCTTCAGGGCTGCCACACTTAGTGCTGTGAGAAAACGGGAGTGGGGTTGCATGGAGTTTGTGGAGATTTATAGCCCAGGGTTGGGTTCTTCTTTTCTTTGCTGCCGGTTCACTCAGTGCCGTGCCGCGCGGGCGTGCGCACGCTTCACGCATGCGCAGTGCTTAAAAATGTTTCTGCGCATGTGCAGAAGCAAAAAACAAAATGGCGGTGCCTATGGCGCTGCCGAAAGAACCAGTTCAGGGGCGTGGCAGGCCTGGGTCGCTGGCGGTTCTAGCAACCCAGGCCACCAAGTTACTACCGGTTCTATAGAACCGGTCTGAACCGGGAGGAACCCACCTCTGATATAGCCATAACAACATTTTTTTCTCTGGGACTCAAGGACGTTCAGCCTGCACCTGGAGAGGTGTGACTGGGGGAACATCTCCAATTGGGACGGTGACCTGATTGGACCATATGATGGACATGTGGGTGCAGGGGAAGGGACTTCGACTTTCCTTTGGGTGGGGAAAACCCGGGGGGACTTTCAGATTCGGGTTTTCCCAGATGTGCCAATATGACATCTCTAATAAACTGGAACTTTGAGGAACTGTTGGCCTTGGAATCTTCATTGGTTGGGGGTGTTACTTGGAACCCTGACACCAACTCTATTCTGATTCTGAATTCTGCCTAGACTATCATTTTGTGAAGAGATGTATGTTGAACAAAAGCTGAAGCTATAGATGACTGTTTCTTTTCTTCAGATTCCAAACCAGAACAGAACAGAACAGAACAGAACAGAACAGAACAGAACAGAACAGAACAGAACAGAACAAAACAAAACAAAACAAAACAAAACAAAACAAAACAAGACACGTATCCCTCCTCGACCCCCCACACAACCCTTTTGAAATACAGATAGTTCTCGACTTACAACAGTTCATTTAGTGACTGCTCAAAGTTACAACGGCACCGAAAAAAGTGACTTATCACCGGCTATGGAGATTCTCAGTCATCCAGGTCATGGTTGTCCCAAAAGTGCTTTTTTTCCAAAAAAAAAAAGCACCAGACTTTTTTCAACCGGACTTTGTTTTTTCCCTGAAGATGTTTCACTTCTCATCCAAGAAGCTTCAGAGGTGATCAGAAGCGAAAGGTTCTTCTGAGCTGAAGAAGCTTCTTGGATGAGAACCGTCATAAATATGAGTCAGTTGCCAAGCATCTGAATTTTGATCACATGACCATGGGGAAATGCTGCAATGGCTGTAAATGTGAAAAATGGTCATAAGCAGGGATGGTTTTCACTTACCTTCCCTACCGGTTCGCAAATGTGAGCGAGCGAGCACTCTGCACATGCGCACAGCCACCCGCGCATGCGCTTTACTCGTACTCGAGCCTTCCGCGCATGTGCCCGGCCTCAAAAACGTGCACAAATAGGATAGCATAGAGACGGGGCGGGTGGGCGGGGCCACCCGCGAGTTCCACTACCGGTTCAGGTGAACTGGACAGAACTGGCTGAATACCGCCTCTGGTCATAAGTCACTTTTTTCAGTGCCGTTGTAACTTTGAACAGTCGCTGAACAAACGGTTGTAAATCGAGAACTACCTATACTGTGTTGAGCAGGGATGTGAGTTAGATGTACACCGGATCTCCTTCCAACTCTATAATTTTATGCAAAGCAGTTGGGGATGTTTGAGTTATGAATTGCGATCTAGTTTATCATTCAGCAGCCTCCTCGCAGGTGCTTGTTCGTCTTATTTTGACCTTACTTAATTTTGATCTGATCGAATTTTAACTTTTTAATTCAATTTTGGGGACGCTGGAGGGTGCAGCCTGAAAACACAACTGTATGAGGAAAAGTTGGAAAATTTTGCACATTACATTTTACAACCACTGGAGGCTACAGACTGAAAACAACGTCGTATTATGAAAAACTGAACATTTGCATTAAGCAAGTGCAAGAACACACTCCAAAGCCTGCTTGTGATCCTTTTGATCAAAATTTCATTTCCCTTCCAATGGAAGTTCCCCTCCCCCCAGGGGTTGGTTCTGGATCCTTTTGCTGCCGGTTCGCTCAAGGTCACGCCGTGCGCATGCGCAGCAATCAAAAATTAGCTTCTGCGCATGCGCAGAAGCAAAATCCAAGATGGCGGCACCCACGGAGACACTGACGGAACCGGCTCCGTGACGTCATCACAAAGCTACTAACGGTTCTAAAAAACCGGTTAGAACCAGTAGGAACCCACCTCTGCCTCCACCCCCCCAAAAAACATTTTTTTCCCTTCTGAAATTGAAGAACATTAACAAAACAAAATGCAAAAGGACACTGTGTCACACTACCAAACGGGTGCAAAGATTTGGCTATACCTGAAAAAGTCAAGAGACAGAGACATCAAGCAAAATCGGCAAGTGTCTCTGGGTCATTTTGGATCCTAATTTTGGAGTTCGTCGTAAGCGCCGTTTCCCAAAGGCTAAGTAAATACAAGAGGACCACAAAGCGTTTAATTGATGGCCGCAGACGAGACAATTCGCGGCATTTCACAAGAGACAGCCACCTTATGCCCATAAAAAGGAATACAGTCACTCTGGCTGAATTGAGAAGTACTTAATAGTTTCTATGTCACCTTCAACTGAGTTGAATACTTTTCCATGACAGCTTGTTTAACATCCAAATGACGTTCGGCATTTATAACTCCAAAATGGGAAAGTACATAAGGACAGCCGAGTGTGTTTTCTCTGCAACTAAGTAGGCGAACGAGGATGACGAAAGAGCAACGTTGGAGTTCAGGGTCCACCGCTGTTGACAGAAAGCGTGTAGCACAACAGCACAATTTCCATCTCGTCGAAGGGAAAAGTGTTAGATCAGCATCGCACTGATAGTGCAAAACAAGGGGGCTTCGGTGTTTGTCAGTGTTCAGACAGAGCCAGTTTGGTGTAGGTGGTTTAGGGGCTGGCCTCAAAACCAGGAGAGTGTGAGTTCTAGTTCTGCTGTAGGTATGAAAACTGTCTCGGTGACTTTGGGCCAATCACCAGGAGACTGAGAGTTCTAGTTATGCCTTAGCTATGAAAGCCAGCTGGGTAACTTTGGGTGAATCGCCAGGAGACTGTGAGTTCTAGTCCTGCCTTAGGCATGAAAGCTGGCTAGGTCCCTTTAGCCCAAACACCAGGAGACTGTGAGTTCTAGTCCTGCCTTAGGTATGAAAGCTGGCTAGGTCCCTTTAGGCCAAACACCAGGAGATTGTGAGTTTTAGTCCTGCCTTAGGTATGAAAGCTGGCTAGGTCCCTTTAGGCCAAACACCCAGGAGACTGGGAGTTCTAGTCCTGCCTTAGGCATGAAAGCTGGCTACGCCCCTTTAGGCCAAACACCAGGAGACTGGGAGTTCAAGTCCTGCTTTAGGCATGAAAGCCAGCTGGCTGACTTTGGCCCAATCCCTCTCTCTT
>QLTV01000772.1:192415-209915 GCA_003457575.1 Thermophis baileyi | reverse complement strand
GTGACATGACCGTTTTTCATAGTTACGACCTTTGCAGCATTCCCATGGTCATGCAATCCCCTTTTGCCACCTTCTGACAAAGAAAATCAATGGGGAAGCCAGATTCACTTAACAACCGGGTTACTGACTTATCAGCTGCAGTGATTCCCTTAACAACGGAGGCAAGAAAGGTCATAAAATGGGGCAACTTAACAAATGTCTCACTTAACAACAGAATTTTGGGCTCAGTTGTGATTGTAAGTCAAGGACCACCTGTACTGCACTTTAACCACTGAACCACTAGGGGTCCCCTCAATCCTAGAGGAACATCAATTCTTCAAGAAGATACCTTTTGACCAACAAGAACAACAGACCCCTCGCATCCTGGACATGCTGCTATTAAGTCTGGTGGAAATAAATTTAAAAGATTAACAGAGTTGAAAGGGATCTTGTAGGTCATCTAGTCCAACCCCCCCACCCACCCAAGCTGGAGACCTTACACCATTTCTGACAGATGGCAGTCCAGTCTCTTCTTGAAAGCTTCCAGTAATGAAGCTCCCACAACGTCTGAAGGCAACTTCTGTTCCATTGGTTGATTGTTCTCACTGTCGTCCATGGGTTGATTGCTCTCACTGTCAGAAGATTTCTCCTTATTTCCGGGTTGAATCTCTCCTTGTTCAGTTTCCATCCATTATTCCTTGTCTGGCCTTCAGGTGATTTGGAAAACAGGTTGACCCCCTCCTCTCTGTGGCAGCCCCTCAAATATTGGAAGACTGCTATCGTGTCTCCCCTGGTCCTTCTCTTCACTAGACTAGCCATGCCCAGTTCCTTTAACCGTTCTTCGTATGTTTTAGAATATGTTTTAGAATATGTTTTTCATATTCTACAACTTCACGACAGCGTGACTACAGGGTGGGCCTTCTAAGCCATCCTTTTATGGTTATCAGTTTCAATTTTGGGGTTCTTCCTTAAAGAAAAACATGTCAACAGACCAACCCTTCTACAGAATCCCTTCCAAGACCGACATGTTGGCCCTGCCATAAAATGGATAAATGTCTTGTTCAAAGGGTTGGCTGCTTCTCAGTCCTGGAGATAAATTGTTCTAAATGAAAGCATTGTCAGATGAGATAAGGCTTCATGTCAGGGCTTCTCAGCTGCACTTCTGAGAAATGTGTAATTTTTTCCAAGATGAGCCAAACGCACAGCAGGGTACTTTTCTTGAAGACAGTGAAGGGAAGGGGGGGGGAGGAATCTTAACAAAACTGTGTTGTTTTATCCTCGTATTGTATCGTGGTTCTTAGGGTCGATGGGTCAGAAGGGGTATCTATGCGAAGGAAGGACTCTTGCTTGAATGTGCACGCATATGTGTAAGAATCACTTCATGCACACCAGGAAATGTTGTATAGCTACAGTATTCCTCGACTTACAACAGTTCAAAGTTTACAACAGCACTGAAAGTTTACAAACAGTTTAGTGACCCTTCAAAGTTACAACGGCACTGAAAAAAAAAGCGACTTGACCGGTTTTTTTTTCCACACTTACAACCGGTTGCAGCATAGCATCCCCATGATCACGTGGTCAAAATTCAGATGCTTGGCAATTAACTCACATTTATGACGGTTGCTGTGTCCCTGGGTCACGTGATTCCCTTTTGCGACCTTTTGACAAGCAAAGTCAATGGGGAAGCCAGGTTCACTTCACAACCGTGCTACTAGCTTAACTTAACTGCAGTGATTCACTTAACAAGCGTGGCAAGAAAAGTCGTAAAAGGGGGCAAAACTCACCAAATTTCTCACTTACCCACGTAAATTTTTGGGCTCAGTTATGGTCGTAAGTTGAGGACTACCTGTGTTGCCAGACAGAGTCTGTGCAGCAGCTAATAACTTACACAGCTTTCCCATTTGCAGGTCAGGAATGAAAAAGAATACATCTGAAAGGAAGCCTTGGTTTAAGCTAAACCAATGGTATGAATCAGGGGTCTCCAACCTTGGCAACTTTACGACTTGTGGACTTCCACTCCCAGAATTTGCTTTGCTGGCTGAGGAACTCTGGGAGTTGAAGTCCACAAGTCTTAAAGTTGCCAAGGTTGGAGACCCCTGGTATGAATGAAACTGATGATTTAGCAGAGGGAAACCAACCTTCAGAAGAACTTCTTGAATTCCCACAAACTGATGCCCAAGAAATACTACTTGTGATTCTGGATTATATTAGAGCAGAAGCATTTTAATAGCACCTTTCCTGTCTGTCCTTTAAAATTGTTGGAAGCAATTTTAGGAGGGATACTGTTCTGACCCAGCTCCCCAAACACGACAAACACTCTGTAATCAATCAATGATTCCTTTATTAGGAGCGCCAGCAGCCCTGGCAAAAAATCTCTCTCTCACACTGCAGGCTAACAAGTCTGTCCGGCAGGGAGACGAATAGTGGTCTGCCACATCTATTCATCTCCACCCTCTGCCTTTTATCCCCAGAGCTAGGGTGGGGCTTCGCTAGCAGTGGTGGCTCTTCTGCCCCAAGGATCGGCCCACGGATTTCCACTGCTCTCCTCTCCTCTGCCTTCTGCGCATCCACGCATCAGGCACTGGACCCAGCTGTTCCTCCTCTTCCTCATCAGCCACCTCCAGACCTGAGGGCTGTTTACTCTCCATCTGACGGCTGACGGATGGCCCAGGCTCCACCTCTGTCTCTCTCTCTGCCAGCTCCATTCCCTCTTCCCCCTCAGAGCTCTCAGGTTGCCTTGATGCTGACCCTGACTCCCATGCCTCCTCCTAATCTGATTCAGCTTCTGGAGATTCAGCTTCTGGCCCGACAGGCCGCAACAGATACAAGTCAGGAAATTATTAGCCCATTGCAGGTGTATACTAAGCTCAAGTACAGGTAGTTACAGAATAACAGAGTTGTAAGGGACATTGGAAGTCTTCTAGTCCCGGGTCCCCAACCCCTGGTTTGCCGTGGCATGCCAGAAACTGGTCCATGCAAACAAGCATAAGGTTCTAAAACCCTTTGCTACCGGTTTGTGCGCATGTGCAGAAGCGTCCCGGGCAGGTGGGCAGAGCCTCCCCCCGCCGCCGCTACCAGTTCGCAGAACCGGGCCGAACCGGGAGCAACCCCACCACTGGCATAGCCCCATCTGCGAGATGCAGGTACCACGCGAAAACATGCCCCCTCTGATCGCAGAAAAACCTCTCTCTATGAAACCGGTCCCTGGTGCCCAAAAGGTTGCGGGGGGCCGCTGTTTTAATCCACCCCCCTGTTCAAACAGGAGACCCTATACCATTTCAGACAAATGGTTGTTCTATCTCTATTTTAAAAACTCCTGTATTGTAGCACCCACAACTTCTAGAGGCAAGTTGTTCCACTGGTTAATTGTTCTAACTGTCAGGAAAATTCTCCTTAGTTCTAAGTTGCTTCTCTCCTTGATTAGTTTCCACCCATTGCTTCTTGTCCTGCCTTCAGGTGCTTTGGAGAATAGTTTGACTCCCTCTTCTTTGTGGCAACCCCTGAGATATTGGAACACTGCTATCATGTCTCCCCTAGTCCTTCTTTTCATCAAACTAGACATACCCAATTCCTGCAACTGTTCTTCATATGTTTTAGCCTCCAGTCCCCTAATCATCTTTGTTGCTCTTCTCTGCACTCTTTCTAGAGTCTCAACATCTTTTTTACATTGTGGTGACCAAAACTGGATGCAGTATTCCAAGGCATTATAAAGTGGTATCAGCACTTCACGTGATCTTGATTCTATCCCTCTGTTAATGCAGCCTAGAACTGCGTTGGCTTATGATCACAATTGAGCCTAAAATTTCCATTGGTGAGCAAGGTAATTGTTAAGTGAACAGCGTCCCATGTTACGACCTTTTTGCCACAATTGCCACTGCAGTGAATCACTGCAGTTGTTAAGCGAATCATGCAGTTGTTTAGCGAATCTGGCTTACCTATCCCCATTGACTTTGCTTGTTGGAAGCCTGCTGGGGAGGTTATAAATAATGATCACATGACCCTGGGACAGTGCAATTGTCATAAATACATGCCAGTGGCCAAGTGCTCACATGTGGATGCTGAAACAGGAGTGTGAAAAATATTCATAAATCACTTTTTTACTGCCATTGTAACTTCAAACTGTCACTAAGTGAATGGTTGTAAGTTGAGGACTAACTCTAGTAAATATCAACCCATAGATGGGCTTTGCGTTGGCCTCTCTTCTCAAATAAAATATCTACAGATGGATGCATTAGTAGACTTTTCAACTGAGTTCCAGCGAGCTCCTTTGAAACAGACGTTTCTTTCTTCACTCCAGTGATTTTCATGAATTTGTCATTAAAGCAAAGAAAGCAAATAACTTGAATGAATGCTCTTACTGGTGAGAGAGCTTTAATCTTCTCCTTTGGAGCTTTCTGTCAAATGGCAGATAATTTCAGGTTCAAAACACTAGCCGTGAAGTGATACACAGGGATCAATTACATCAGATTAAGTTTACTCTCCCATGAAATTTTTGCTGGAGTGACTTCTTGTTCTCCACTTTCCTCTGTATTCAGATTATAGAATAGAATAGAATAAGACAAATGGTTATCTAACATCTTCTTAAAAACTTCCAGTGTTGGAGCATTCACAACTTCTGGAGGCAAGTTGTTCCACTGATTCATTGTTCTCACTGTCAGGAAATTTCTCCTTAGTTCTAGGTTGCTTCTCTCCTTGATTAGTTTCCATCCGTTGCTTCTTGTCATTATGGCAGGGATGTCTTCAGGATAAAGTCAGAAAGGCCAAGATAGCAACCAGGATGAAAACTCCACCAATTTTTGTATGTATGACCCATGAAAACAAGACAAGACACACTTTTGATCAATCGTTGTGGCCATCACTGGGAAACCTGAAGAACCACATTGGGGACAGTTTGTCAGGGAGAAAAATCTATCTTTGTGGACACTGGGATTTGACACCAACTTAATGGCACACGATCCATTGATCACTTGGATAAGAAACTATGACAAAATTCCTGGGTGGGACCTTAATTGTTTATTTATTAGATCTTTATCCCAACTTTATTACTTTATAAGGAACTCAAGGTGGAGAACATACATCATACTCCTTCTTCCTCCTGTTTTCTCCATGACAACAACCCAGTAAGGTGGGTTGGGCTGAGAGAGAATGATTAGTCCAAATCAGTCACGACTTTCATGTCTAAGGTGGAACTAGAACTCACTGTCTCCTGGTGTTTAGGCCAAGTCAGCCAGCTAACTTTCATGCCTAAGGTGGAACTACATCTCACCGTCCCCTGGTGATTGGCCCATAGTCACACAATCAGCTTTCATGACTAAGGGGGAACTAGAATTCACTGTCTCCTGGTGAGTGGCCCAAGTCAACCAGCTAACTTTCATGCCTCAGGTGGGACTAGAATTCACAGCCTTCTGATGATTGGCCCAAAGTCAGCCATCTGACTTTCATGTCTAAGATGGGACTAGAACTCACTGTCTCCTGGTGATTGGCCCAAGTCAGCCAGCTAACTTTCATGCCTAAGGTGGAATTAGAACTCACTGTCTCCTGGTGATTGGCTCAAGTCAGCCAGCTAACTTTCATGCCTCAGGTGGGACTAGAATTCACAGCCTTCTGATGACTGGCCCAAAGTCAGCCAGCTGACTTTCATGCCTAAGGTGGAACTAGAACTCACTGTCTCCTGGTTTTTAGGCCATCATCTTAACCACTACACCAAACTGGACTGTGGGGCTGAACCAGGGGTGGGTTCCGAAAATTCCCACTACCACTCTGTGGGCGTGGCTTAGGGTTACGCACGCGCGCCCTCCCCCGGTTCAATTCTGTGTCCGCGCATGCTCAGTGACTATAATCTGCCCGAAATACAGCTGAGGAGCTGATCAGCTGTGCTTCTGGCGAAGAATAAAGGACAGCATTAACCCGGGGGTGGGTGGGAGGGCCCTTTCCGAAGCAGCAGCAGAGCACAAATGGCCCAAAACGTAAAAAAGCCGCCAAAAATTCACAGAAAAAAATGGCGGTGCCCACGGACCGGCACCGATCAAGGCGGGTCCACGACGCCATCATGACGTCACCAGCGCCTCGCTACTGGTTCGGGCGACCCACTATGAACCGGGAGGAACCCACCCCTGGGCTGAACAAACAAACATATCACCGGATAAACATTGATAGCAATCACAAATTCCTTGTGTGTCCAATCACACTTGTTCAATAAATAATATTCTATTCTATATTCCATAAAGTTGCCAATAAAATAATAATGCCATATTACTCCCGAGTTCAGCTCAGCACAAGATGGAATTTATCCTTACCTTTACACATAGAAAGAAAGAGTAATCCATTAATTTATAGATATAGATTGTTTCTTAACCATTTCTTCCCATATGTCCTTGTACCCCTGTGTTAGGGATAATATGATTATCCCAGCAAATGTCTATGGAGATTCTCAGTCATCCAGGTCAAGTGCTTTTTCAAGAGGCAACTGGACTTCCTTGTTTTTCCTTGAAGACGTCTCGCTTCTCATCCAAGAAGCTTCTTCAGTCAGAGCTGAAGAAGCTTCTTGGATGAGAAGCGAAACATCTTCAAAGAAAAACAAGAAAGTCCAGTTGCCTCTTGAAAAAGCACCTTTGGGGTATCCCAGCACGTGCTCCTTAAGGAAATATCCTGAACCCACACTGTATGTAGTAATTAAAAAAACAACAACACTAAAAAATTAAAAACAGATTCTTCAGTCCCACTGAACCATTTTTAAAAAGCCATTTGTCTTAAAAATCCACTGACAATCTGTGGATGCAGAGCCAAATTGTAAGCAAAAATAAAAGCAATTTTTAAACTTTTTTTTTTTTGCTTATGAGTTATTTTTTCATCCACAGATTGTCAGTGGATTTTTAAGATTAAAATTCTATTGGAAGAAATAGATGGATTGAAATGCTCATCAGATACAGTGGAGAGCAAAGTAATGGGTTGTTGTTTTTTTTTTAACCGATTTACAACTCCCTCCAATACTAGAATACTAAGCGGATATGGGAGCTGCAAGAGATGTTGGGAAGCCCTGTTTAGAGATCAGGATCTGTTGAGCCGAAGCAGAGAAGATTAACGGTAGCCGACAATCTGAAGCCCTGTTACAGGCAAGAGAGAAGAGGCTTGTTCTCTGTGGCTCCAGCAAGCAGTCTGAAAACTGAAATGTGGAAATTACGGCAGGTCGTTTCTGCTAAGCATTAAAATAAACTTTCTCCCAGTCAGGCTGTTTGATGGATTTTCTGTGTCTTTAATTTCATCTGCAGGGTTTCTGCTTCTCGTAGAAATTCTCTAAAATCTTGTGTTTCTAAGACTGACTGGCATAACCCATGTGAACAACCGCTTTAAGCTTAATGTAAACCGCTTTGAACATGATTGTCAAATATGCGTTTTTTGTAACCGAGTTGTCAAAGTCTGGAATATCTTACCCGATTCAGTTGTTTCGGCTGCTAACCTTCACAGATTTAATTCCAACTTGATTTCTGTGGACCTCATTCCGTATTTAAGGGGTTCTTAAGGGGGCATGCGTAGGTGCAGTAATGTTCCTATAGTTGTCACATTTTAGTTTTTTTCATTTTGTTCGTTCGAATTTGTAATTTTTGTTTGGTGAATAAATAAATGAGGAAATAAAATACGGTAAATAAATAAATCTCCGCTTTTTCTTTGCACGTGGCGTAGACGTGTCAATGGGGAGTTAAACCAGTGATGAACAGAGTTTCTCAATGTTGGCAGCTTTCAGATGCGTGGACTTCAATTCCCAGAATTCCCCAGCCATGCTGGCTGGGGAATTCTGGGAGTTGAAATCCACGCATCTGAAAGCTGCCAACGTTTAGAAATGATGATCAAGAGAGTTGGGTAGGGCATCTAAAAGTCATTTCTGGACTGTCCATGGTGGCAGAGTTTGAAAAAGTCAAGGTGGGATGTGTAACCATACAACTGAAGCCCACCCCCATATTCTTATATGTGTCACAGGCTGTGGTCATGTGATTGTGGAGGCCATCTTGACATTTTTGAACAGCCTGGAAATGCTCCGATTTGATCATTTGGGCTTTAACTCAATGCTCTCTTTTGGTAATACTAAGGAAACCTAAATTTTGGGCACATTTGACAGTGTTTAGCTAACCATTATTCGGATTTCATTAATGTTTGGGATACTGATTGCTGTATTTAACCATAATGAGGGAGCAGTTTTGCTTAATGAAGATCAAATATTTGAAATCAACATGGGATGCCCTGCTGAGAGAAGTAATGCCTAGGAATTTTGATGTTTGTGAAAGGATTTCATTAGCTCTGTGAAAAGACTGAAAAGTGGGAGGCAGTCAGGAGGGAAGTGCATCGTTTGCAAGTCACAACAGTTAATCTAATCTCTTGTGTTTTATAAAGCTGTTTGCAATCTGTTGGGGAGAGATAATATTAGTGCCAGTTGTATTTTTGTATTAAAGAGAGAGGCAAAGATACTTCTCTGAAAGCCAGTGTGCTTATCAGCACATCCTTTAGCATCTATCACAAACTTTGTCTCACTTAATTTTAATGTCTTCAGAACTTAGAAGTAGAAACAGGAGAAGTAGGAGTAGAGGAGGGGGAAGAGGAAAAGAACGAGGAGGAGGAGGAAGAGGAGGGAGGGGAGGAGGAGAAGGAAAATGAAGGAGAAGGAGGAGGAGGAGAAGGAAAAGAAGGTAAAGGAGGAAGAGGAGGAGGAAGAGGAGGAAGGGGAAGAGGAGAAGGAGGGAGGGGAGGAGAAGGGGGAGGAGAAGGAGGGGGAGGAAGAGGAGAAGGAGAAGAAAGCAAAGGAGGAACAGGAGGAGGAGGAGAAGGAAAATAAGGTAAAGGAGGAAGAGGAAGAGGAAGAGAAGGAGGAGGAAGAGGAGGAGGAGGGAGGGGAGGAGGAGGAGAAGGAGGAGGAAGAAGAAGAAGAGGCGGAGGAGGAGGAAGAGGAGGGGGGGTGAGGAGGAGGAGGAGAAGGAAAATAAGGTAAAGGAGGAAGAGGAAGAGGAAGAGAAGGAGGAGGAAGAGGAGGAGGAGGGAGGGGTGGAGGAGGAGAAGGAGAAGAAAGCAAAAGAGGAACAGGAGGAGGAGGAGAAGGAAAATAAGGTAAAGGAGGAAGAGGAGGAGGAAGAGAAGGAGGAGGAAGAGGAGGAGGAGGGAGGGGTGGAGGAGGAGAAGGAGAAGAAAGCAAAAGAGGAACAGGAGGAGGAGGAGAAGGAAAATAAGGTAAAGGAGGAAGAGGAGGAGGAAGAGGCAGAAGGGGAAGAGGAAGAGGAGGAGGAGGAGGAAAAGGAGGGAGGGGAGGAGGAGGAGAAGGAAAAGGAGGAGGAAAATGAAGGAGGGGGAGAAGGAGAAGGAGGAGAAGGAGGAAGAGAAGGAGAAGAAGGCAAAGGGGGAACATGAGGAAGAGGAGGAGGACTGCAGGACATTTCAGCTTAGAGTTTTATTGGAAAAACTGCCCACATACCCTGAAAAAAAAAGTTAAATTTAAGCTGGAGTGATAGAGATGGAGTATGGAACATTCAAGTCTCATCAGTTTCATTTCTGGCAAATAGGGGGAGATGCTTTGGGTTGTTGTTTTTTTTTCATTAGCCACATCCCCATTTTGCAAAAGGGAGCCCCACCACAGGCTGTTCTGTCAGCAAGCATATTTATTTAATCATTCACTCATTCCATTCCATTTCCATCCACGGTAATCAGAACAGACATCCAGCAATGGACAAAGCGCTCTAAGCTGAACGAAAACCTCCCTGGTAGACATTAAAAAAAAACAGAAAAGCAATTAAAACAACATTAAAACACCTAAATCCATTTCATCTACAAAAAAACCAAAACAAACAGATAGCCAAGTCTAACTGGAATTCTCTATGGAATAGCTCTGCTACAGAATTTGTCTGAAAAGCAGCACCTCTTGGTCACCGCTCCCTTCATTTCCTTCTAAGTGGAAGACCCTCAGCTGTCCTGAGGTCACCTAACGCTGGGTCAGGAAGCTCATAGAATAGAATAATAATAGAGTTGGAAGGGACCTTGGAGGTCTTCTAGTCCAACCCCCTGCTCAGGCAGGAAACCCTATACCATTTCAGACAAGTGTCTGTCCAGTCTCTTCCTAAAAGCCTCCAGCGATGGAACATCCACAACTTCTGAAGTTGTCCTCACTGTCAGGAAGTTTCTCCTTAGTTCTAGGTTGCTTCTCTCCGTGATTAGTTTCCATCCGTTGCTTCTTGTCTTGTCTTTTGGTGCTTTGGAAGCAGTCCTGATATGCCTTCAAAATATCAAGGAAGGGATCACGCACTCCCCCAAATTCTTCAGTTGCTTAAATTTGCCTGATAAGTGGAAGACCTGCCTGAAGGATAGATTGCAAATGTTGGGAAATGATGATGACACACTCCTTCTAGTCTATTCCGAGATCCAGATCAGAATGAGCACACCTGTCACCTAATCCAGCTAGCAAAAACATAGCTTGAGGTTCCTTCAACTGATTGTCAGCTGCCATCAAAATAGGGGAGAGTGCTGGAAGGGAATGACGTTTGCAGGGAGGAGGAAGAGGAGGAGGAGAAGAACTGTAGAGTCCTTGGTGCTCTCTGAGCTTCACGGGTTTCTCACAGACATTTCATGACCCACCGAGGGAACATCATCAAGAAGAAGAAGAAGAGGAGGAGGAGGAGGAGGAGGAGG
This sequence comes from Thermophis baileyi, assembly GCA_003457575.1. Lineage (NCBI taxonomy): Eukaryota > Metazoa > Chordata > Lepidosauria > Squamata > Dipsadidae > Thermophis > Thermophis baileyi. The sequence continues at coordinate 199,274 of QLTV01000772.1, read as the reverse complement.
AGGAAGAAGAAAGAGACAGAAGAAGAAGAGGAGAAGGAAGAAGAAAAAGAAGAAGAAGAAAGAGAGAGACAGAAGAAGAAAAAGGGGGAGGAGAAGGAGGAAGAAGAAAGAGAGACGAAGAAGAGAAGAAGAAGAAGAAGAAGAAGAGGAGGAGGAGGAGGAGGAGGAGGAAGAAGAAGAAGAAGAAGAAGAAGAAGAAGAAGAAGAAGAAGAAGAAGAAGAAGAGGAGGAGGAGGAGGAGGAGGAGGAGGAAGAAAAAGAAGAAGAAAGAGGGAGAGAAAGAAGAAGAAAGAGGGAGAGAAAGAAGAAGAAGGAGGAGGAGGAAGAAGAAAGAGAAAGAAGAAGAAGTGGAGGAAGAAGAAGAAAAAGAAGGGAGAGAGAGAGAGAGAGAGAGAGAGAGAGAGAGAGAGAGAGAGAGAGAGAGAGTGTATGAAGAGATAGACACTTGAAGAATAGACAAGAATGTATATTATCAATCTATCTATTTAACAAGATAGATAAGATAGAAAGCCCTCTCTAACAGGATGTGATTCAGTGTCCTGCACTTAGGCAGCAAAAACCAAATGCACAGGTACAAAATAGGTGGCACTTGGCTCAACAATAGTAACAGCATCACCCCAGTTAAAGTGGTAACTGTGAGAGGGATCTTGGAGTCCTAGTGGACAACCACTTAAATAAACCAAATAAACCAACACAGTCTCCTAGGTTGTATCAACAGAAGGATAGCGTCAAGATCACAGGAAGTGATAATACGGCTTTATACCACACTAGTGAGGCTACACTTGAAATACGGAATCCAGTTCTGGTCGTCACAATAGAAAAAAAAAAAGATGTTGAGACCATGGAAATCACGCAGAGAAGAACAACAAGGACGGCAAAGAGCCTGGAGGCTCAATTGTATGAGGAAAGGCTGAGGGAGCTACTGTAGGTATGTCTAGCCTGTTGTAGAGAAGGATTGGGGCGAGGGGACATGGTAACTGTCATCCAGTACTTGGGGGGGGCTGTCACAAAGAAGAGGGAATTGACTTGTTCTCCAAAGCCCCAGAGGGCAGGACAAGAAGTAATGGGTAGAAGCTTGTTAAAGAGAGATCCAACCTAGAAGTAAGGTGAAATTTTCTGACCGTGAGAACAATTAATCAGCGGACTAGCTTGTCTCCTGGAGTTGTGGGTGCTCCATCACTGGAGGTTTCCAAAAATAGTCTGGACAACCATTTGACTAGGATCTCCTGCTGTGAGCAGGGGTTGGACTAGAAGACCATTTCATCTCTGAGGTCCCTTCCAGCCCTATGATTCTATGTTCATCAATCCATCCATATATCCACCCAACCTCAGGCTTTGGCTGTGGTTCTCTGCCTGACCCTCTGTGGGAAATTTCCAGATTTCTTTACCATTCTCCCTATAGTCCACCCTAATATCCAGGTCAGAGAAAACATACATGCTACTCAATTCAGCTAGTAAAAATATAAAGGTAAAAGTTTCCTTTGGTGGTCGAATCTGACTCTAGCGGGTGTTGCTCTTCTCCGTTTCTTAGCTGAGGGAACTACCGGTAGCATTGTCAGAAAATGCTTCCATGGTCATGTGACCAGCATGACTATATGCCGATGTGCACAGAACGCTGTTACCTTCCCACCAAAGTGGTACCTATCTATCTACTTGCATTTACATGCTTTCGGACTGCTAGGTGAGCAGGTACTGGAGCAAGGAAAGCAGCTCACCCTGTCGCACGGCGCTCAGGAGTCAAACTAGGCTGCCAGCTTTCCAGCTGACAAGCTCAATGTCATTAACTGTTGAACTATCATTAACTGTTGAACTCTGAGCAAAAATATAGGTTGATGTTTATTTCTTAAACCTCGGCCAACATCAATTGGCAAACATCAGTTAGCAAACAGTTTTCTTGAAAAGCAGGATGAAAGGCAGATAAAAACAGGGAGAGACAGATACGAACAAGCAAGGCAGAGGATTTAAATGGCAACAATCTGCATTATTTGTATCTTATCTCTCTCTCTCTCTCTCTAAAAAAAAACACCCCACATAACTTTCCAGAGCTACTGAATATAATCTTGGGAACAACTTGCATGGAGAATCTCAAAGGGTTCTTAACCCAATAGAAGAGAATATTTGTAGCTCAGGGTTAAATTGTGGGGTCCTTGGTGTTCTCTGAGCTTGGTTGGTTGTTGTGGTTGTTGGCTTTTTTTTGGAGATGTTGCATTACCCAACTAGATAACATCATCATGCACTGATGATGTTACCTAGTTGGGTAATGAAATGTCTGCAAGAAAACAACCAAACTCAGAGAACACCACGATCCCAGGGCCCTTAATCCTTTTTGTTAACATAACAGCAGCAGGATAAAGATGCAAAGTAGATCAGCAATGTTCCCTCCTCAATTCTGTACCATAAAAGATACATTGGATGGACATAATTGGATACCCCAAAGATGCTGTTCAAAAGACAACTGGGCTTTTGGGATGAAAAGAGAAATATTTTCAAGGAAAAACAAACCCAAGAAAGCCCAGTTGCCTTTTAAACAGCAGCTTTGGGATGTGCTGCATGACTGAGAATCTCCATAGACACATATTTGGATACATTTCCATCCAACAGCAAAATATCAATTTTTATTCTGTTGAGTTGAATTGATTTCTGTGACTGTCTATTTTAACAATTGACTCTCATAGGACTCTCATACACCATAAGGCATAAAAACAATTAAAACAACTACAATGGTACAAAATAAATATATATGGCACCAAGTAAAAATGTTACAATAGATGTTAGTACAGCGCAGGGGTGGGTTCCAGATTTTCCTACTGCCAGTTTGCTCAGGAACACGCTGCACGGGCGGGTCGCGGGTGTGCGCGCACGCACTTTGCACACACACACACGCAGTACAAAAAAAGCTTCTGCGCATGCGTAGAAGCAAAAAACAAGATGGTGGCGCCTATGGCGCCACCGAGAGAACTGGCTCAGGGGCGTGGCAGGCCTGGGTCACTGCCGGTTCCAGCGACTCAGGCCGCCATGTTACTAACGGTTCTATAGAACCGGTCCGAACTGGTAGGAACCCACCTCTGGTACAGCGAAGAAAACGGGACCCTTAACACTTTGGAGGCCCCAGGTCCGGGCAAACAATCAAGTCTTCATAGCTTTGTGAAAGACCAACAGGGTTGGGTCATCCTGATCTCTGAATATCCCAGAGAGCAGGCGCTACGGTAGAGTAGGCACCTCTCCTAGTTCGCACCAACTGAGTTTCCATCGCTGATGGGACCCAGAATACATCTAACCTGCCTGATAGAATTGGATGGGTAGAAATCAGAGGTGGGTTCCTACCGGTTCGGACCGGTTCGCCCGAACCGGTAGCAACCCGCTGGTGACGTCACGGAGCCGGTTCTGTCGGTGCCGGTCTGTGGATGCTGCCATCTTTTTTGGGGATTTTTTTTGGGGGGGAAAAAATTTTGGGGGGAAATTTTGTTTTTTTCTGTGCATGCGCAGAAGCCAAGATGCCGGCACTGCACATGCGCCACCATCTTGTTTTTGGCATTTTGGGGGGAATTTTTTTGGAATTTTCGGCACTGCGCATGCGCACGCGCATGAAGTGCGGCCACGCGGCGTGGGAGGAAGCGAACCGGTGGTGAGGTAAGTTAGAACCCACCCCTGGTAGAAATGACTGGAGGAAGTTGGTTCCTTAGATAACCTGGCCCCAAGCCATGAAGCCTTGAATTGCACCCAGAAACACACTGCAATTTGGTGCTGTCCCAGGGAAGGATAGAGGGAGGGTGTCAATTGGCAAAAGGTGTGTGTGTGTGTGTGTGTGTGTGTGTGTGTGTGTTTAGGTATGTGTGTGTATCTATGGTTTTATATAGCAAGACAACTTGGATGCTCATATAAATCAGTTTAGTTTGTTAGAGGCCTTGAGTTGAGCATAAAACTCTAAAATGCAGCTCAGGCTAGATGGAGCGTCTTGGCTGAGTTTCAGGAGAAGGACTGGAATATCCTTGATAGGGGCAGGATAGGCTAAATGAATGTTTCTCCACCTCAAATTTAAGTGTTTTTCTCCTTTAATTATGTAATTCCTTCTGGTTTCCTCTAGTGTCCAACCTTCAAAGTCACATCCTATCGTGTTTCTTTTTAAGAATTCAGAACAAAAGCATTTCCCATTGGAAGTATTTTTGTAATTAATTTCAAAATTTTATTTCAAATCCATCTGGACCCCTAATCCACTTGTAACTTTCCAAAACCAAACTTTAAAACATCCTTTTGCTGTTAATTTCAAAAGATTTTTTAAGTCCTTAAACTTGTATTTAAATCTTCTTTCCCTAAAGAATGAAAGAAACTCATCCAGTGTGGTTACATCTGTCAATCCAAAGGTTTCTAATAGCTGAAAATTAGCTAACAAGCAATTTCCAAAACTATAATTAATTTATTGTAATTAATTCCAAAATTTTATTTCAAATCCATCTGGACTCTTAGTCCATTTTGTAACCTTCCAAATCTCATCATCCTTTTGCTGTTAATTCCAAGAGATTTTTTTAAAAAGTCCTTAAACTTGTATTTAAAACTTCATTCCCTAAAGAATGAACAAAAACTACCCCATTGTGGTCAAACCTGTCCATCCAAAATTTTCTAACAGCTGAAAAGAATTAACAAGAAATTTCCAAAACTATAATTAATTAATTAATCAATCATAATTAATTCCAAAATTTTATTTCAAATCCATCTGGATCCTTAGTCCATTGGTAACCTTCTAAAACCAAAGTTCTCATCATCCTTTTTCTGTGAATCCCAAAAGATTGTTTTAAGTTCTTAAACTTGTATTTAAAACTTCTGTCCCTAAAGATTGAAGGAAACTCATCCAGTGTGGTCAAACTTGTCAATCCAAAGATCTCTAATGGCTGAAAAGCAATTAACAAGAAAATTCCAAAAACGATTAGAAAAGAAAGTATGTGAACCCCATGCACTTTTGAAGGTACCGACTGTGGTTTGAGCAAGGTAGCTATTCCCTCAGCTCCCAGATCTCTAAACCTGACGGAGACCAGGGCCTTGTGGTCTCTTTGCAAGAAGCAACTGTCTGGAATATTTGTGGGAGATCTCAAGCCCTCTCCTTGTCCAGAGAGGAATTATAAGTCATCTCCACTTCTTTATTTCTTCCCCAGAAGTCCAATCTTGCTATTTTGCTCGTCTGGTTTTGGGTAGGATCAGAGGTGGTATTCAGCCGGTTCGGACCGGTTCGGGTGAACCGGTAGCGGAAATTTTGAGTAGTTTGGAGAACTGGCAAATACCACCTCTGGCTGGCCCCGCCTTCCCACCCCCCGCCATTCCCTGTCCTATATTCCCTTGTTTTTTTAGCTCAGCTGATTTGCGCGGCAGAGCGGATTGCCGCGCCTCAGCTGAGCTAAACAACAGCTCAGCTCACCAGCGCTGACACCAAGGCTGGTCTTTGAGTGCTGCGTGCGCGTCTCATAGAACTGGTAGGAAAAGATTTGGAATCCCACCACTGGGTAGGATGCATTTTGATTTGTCTGAGACATGAGAATAATTTTACAGTCTGGACAGATCATCCATGATCTGCCTTGCCAAGGTACCAACACCTCCCAGAAGTGAGTCATGAAGCAACCATCTGATTTTTGCTCTCTCTTGAGCAGCAAATTGGGATGGGACATCCCTGTGCAGAAGTCATCCGGAATTAAGGCTAAGCTGACCATTATGCTGTGTGTGGCCTTTTTTTTTTTTTTATGTTGAAAGTTGAATGCAATATTTTTTTTTCTGATACCAAAAATTACATAAACATCAAAACCTTATTCCTACATGACTTCGATGAAATGCAAGCAATGATACGAGTTGACATAGGAGCTGTTTTATTTCCCTGACCTCAGCTCCATATTGCATTGCCCAGCAAGCACTACACTTTGACTTGATGCAACATTGCATGGGAACATGTACATTTAGGGATGTCCTGGGAGACCTTTAAATCTTGGGTTGCATCAAGCCCAGCCCAAGAATGACAGAGAACAATCCACTCAAAATTCATTTCTATATTTGCCTCTATCGTATAGATAGACTAAACCTTTACTGTGAGGTCCTTGGTGCTTTCAAAGCATGGTAGCTTTCTTACAGATGTTTCATTACCCAACTAGGTAACATCATCAGTGCTAGAAGGTGCAATCCTCATTTATTTATTTTATTTTATTTATTTTTTATTTTATAAAATTTATATGCCGCCCAACTCCCGAAGGACTCTGGGCGGCTAATACCCTCATACCCTTCTAGCACTGAAAATATTACCTAGTTGGGTAAGGAAACATCTGCAAGAAAACAATCAAGCTCAGAGAGCACCAAGGACCCCTCAGTTCAACCCTGAGCTACGAATATTCTCTTTTATTGAGAAAGTTATAAATTACAGATTAACTTTCTGAACAGTTCTTCTCTGGGGTTAACTTGTCCAAGTATTAAAATCAGGATTTCTGCTTCCCTCTAGCTCTGAAAATAAGCTTCCTTCCATCTTCAACCGCGATAATACACGAGCACACTAGATACAAACTCAAGGTAAACCGCTCCAAACTCGATTGCAGAAAATATGACTTCAGCAACAGAGTGATCAATGCCTGGAATGCACTACCTGACTCTGTGGTTTCTTCCCCAAACCCTCAAAACTTTAACCTTAGACTGTCTACTGTTGACCTCACCCCATTCCTAAGAGGTCTGTAAGGGGCGTGCATAAGCGCACCAGCGTGCCTACCATCCCCTGTCCTACTGTCTCCATTTTTTTCGTACCCATTTACTATGTTCATATTTATATTTATACTATACCTGTTATCTTGTACATGCTTGACAAAAAATAAAATAAAATAAAATAAAATAAAATAAA
>QLTV01000772.1:161889-174947 GCA_003457575.1 Thermophis baileyi | reverse complement strand
AATTTCTTGCTGCAATATATTTCCAAGGCAAAACTTACTGCTTGCTGTCCTAATCAGAAATATCTGCATTAGTCCAGCAACATAGGGTCTGTAGCAGGGGTGGGTTCTAACTTATCTCGCTGCTGGTTCGCTTCCTCCCGCGCAGCATGGCCGCGCCTCGTGGCCGTGTGCATGCTTTGCGCGCGTGCGCATGCACAGTGCCGAAAAATCCAAAACAAAATTAAAAAGAAAGAAAGAAAGCAGAAAATAAGATGGCGACGCATGCACAGTGCATGCGCAGAAGAAAAAAAAACCTGGAAAAAATTCCCCCAATTTTTTTTAAAAAAAAATTCCAAAAAAAAAAAAAAGATGGCGGCGCCCACGGACCGGCACCGACAGAACCGGTTCCGTGATTTCATTGTGACATCGGGCGAACCGGTACGAACCGGGAGGAACCCACCTCTGTATCTCTCATCTATTTACAGTACATTATCTTGGTATCTTTCTATACATCTATCATCGGTCTCTCTATCTGACTGAATATTGTAGAAAATATGGATATTGTCGAAAAGAGTGTGAGCCCGATTGCAGTGGTGTTTGTAATAAATTGATCCCAGTGCAAGCCTACTACCAAGGAATGGGAAGGATCCCCTGAAACCACGGAAAAGCATTTATTAGTGCTTGGGGACCACATTTTATCATTTGTGGGGGGGGGGGAACATGAAAACCACAGTGGTGGGATAATAATGTAGATTGATTGGGCAGCATCCTGCTTGTGGGCAAAATCACAATTAATTGCTTTTTTTTAAAAAAAAAACATTACTTTGCGGGGGAGAGGGGAGTGACTTATTTGTAAATTTATTCAAGCCTGTAATTTAAAATGTAGCACTAATTTGCCAGTACTTCGGCTACAATATTTCTTTATTCACCTGTCCAGCTATAGACTTCCCACTTCAGCAAAGGGCTCAAAGTGATTAATAGTCAAAAGGAAAACATTAATGCAGAATTAGAGCTGATCTAATTAATCTAGGCAGCCTTAGCAGCACTTGTACATCCTACAGAATAATCAAAGTTGGAGATGATCTTAAGATTGGGTGTTAGGCAGGGGTGGGTTCCTACTTACCTCGCTGCCAGTTTGCTCCCTTGCACGCCTCGTGCGCGTGCCTCATGGGCGCGCACTCGCCTCGTGTGCGCGCGCATGTGCAGTAGGAAAAAATCCCCCCAAAATCCCCCCAAAATAGAAAAAAGCCGAAAAAAAGATGGCGGCTGCATGCACAGTGCCGGAAGTCAGCTTCTGCGCATGCTCAGAAGGGGGAAAAAAATTCGGATTTTTAAAAAAAAAAATTAAAAAAATAGATGGCGGCCCCCACGGACCGGCACCGACCGATCCGGTTTGGTGACATCATTGTGACATCACCAGCGGGCCGCTACCGGTTCAGGAGAACCGGTCCAAACCGGGAGGAACCCACCCCTGGTGTTAGGGCTTTGCAAAGGTTGAGTGATGCCACCAAGAAGACATGTCATCAGTGGCAAGTTTTTTGGTCCCTCTCCTCACATTGATTTCATGGGACATCACAAATTCGGTTGGGAAAGAGGGCCCTGTAGATACTGCAGGTGACATACAGGTCCATATTGTAAAAATACAAGTTTTACACTTAGGCAAGAAAAACCAACTGTACAGGTACCCGTACAGACTAGGTGAAACTTGGCTCAATAGCAGTAACTATGAGAGGGATCTTGGAGTGCAAATGGACAATCACTTAAATATGAGTAAAACAGTGTGTGGCAGCAGCCAAAAAAAAGCCAAGGCAACCCAAAGCTGCATTAATAGAGGGATAGAATCAAGATCACGTGAAGTATTACTACCACTTTACAAAGCCTTAGTACAGCCACACCTAGAATACTGCATCCAGTTTTGGTCATCATAATACAAAAAAGATGTTGAGACTCTGAAAAGAGTACAGAGGAGAGCAATGATTAGGGGGCTGGAGGCTAAAACATATGAAGAATGTTTGCAGGAATTAGGTATGTCTAGTCTAGTGAAAAGAAAAAGTAGAGGTGACATGATAGCAGTCTTCCAATGTATAAGGGACTGCCACAAAGAAGAGGGGATCCGCCACAAAGAAAAGGGGATCCACCTCCAAAGCACCTGAAGGCAGGACAAGAAGCAATGGAGGGACATTAATCAAACAAAGAAACAACCTAGAACTAAGGGGAAATTTCCTAATGGTGAGAACAATTAATTGGTGGAACGGCTTGTCTTCAGAAATTATGGGTGCCCCATCACTGGAGGCTTTCAGGAAGAGACTGGACAGCCATTTGTCTGAAACGGTATAGAGTTTCCTGCTTGAGCAGGGGGTTGGATTAGATGACCTCCAAGGTCCAACTTATTCTATGTCTATGTCTAAATATCTACACCAGGGGTGGGTTCTAACTTACCGTGCTGCCGGTTCGCTTCCTCCCGCGTCACTTGGGTGCGCCTCATGGCTGTGCACGTGCTTTGCGCGCGCACGAATGCGCAGTACAAAAAAATAAAAATAAATAAATAAATAAATAATAAAAAAGCCAAAAACAAGATGGTGACGCATGCGCAGTGCCGGAAACTCGGCTTCTGTGTATGCGCATGCGCATGCACATAAGAAAAATAAAATAATTTTTAAAAAAACCAACAAAAATTCAAAAAAAAAAAAAAGATGGCGGCGCCCACAAACCGGCACCGACCAAACCGGATCCGTGATGTCATCGTGATGTCACCAGCAGGTCGCTACCAGTTCGGGCAAACCGGTCTGAACCGGGAGGAACCCATCTCTGATCTACATGTTGGATTGGATTGTTTCTCACAACAATACAAGTGGTGGACCATCCATAGCTCCTTGGAAACACAATTCTTTCAGCAATTCCAAAAAGGTTCCACCCCTTTTACAGTATTTGGGTGACTCTGAGGGCACAGATAGAGTTCCAAGTGGCCTCAGAGACTCTCAGAAAGAGCGCTAATGATCAGATGACTGCAAGGAATATAAATCCTTACATCCCCTCCATTCAGTCAGAACTGAAGAAGCTTCGTGGATGAGAAGCGAAACGTCTTCAAGGAAAAACAAAGAATGTCCAGTTATTTATTATTTATTAAATTTGTATGCCGCCCAACTCCCAAGGGACTCCCAGTTGCCTCTTGAAAAAGCACCTTTGGGGCAACCATGACCTGGATGACCAAATATCTCTATAGACCACCAGGAAATGGGTGTTTAATAGCTTAAATAGCTCTCACAGTCAAGAAATACCTCCTTATTTTGAGTTGGATCTCTCTGTGATACAATTCTTGTCATACCCTCAGGCACTATAGAGAATAAATTCACACACTTTTCCTGTGACAAACCTTCACTAATTGGAAGTCTGCCTCCCCTTAATCTTTTCTTCGTCAGGCTAAATGTACCAAGTCATTTTAATCAACCTTCATAAGATTTAGCCTCCAAATCTCTCACCCCCGTTTTCGACTTCTCTGCGTTCTTTACAGTTTCTCAGTATCCTTCTTACATTGTGGTGACCAAAACTGGACACAAGATTCAAGCTCTGAAGACTGGCCAATGTAACCTTATAGGGAGCTATAAGTTCAGCATCATACAGGTGGTCCTTGACTTATGACCACAAATGAGCTCAAAATTTCCTTTGCTAAGCAAGACAATTGTTAAATGAGCTTTGCCCCAAATTACGACCTTTCTTGCCACAGTAGTTAAGTGAATGACTGCAGTTGTTAAGTTAATAACGCGGTTGTTAAGTGAATCTTGCTTCCTCATTGACCTTCCTTGTTAGAAGGTTGCAAAAGGTGATCACACAACCCCAGGACATTGCAACCGTCGTAAGTACATGTCAGTTGCTAAGTGTCCGAATTTTGATCACATGACAAATGGAGATGCTGCAACAGTCATTAGTGGGAAAAATGATAATAAGTCACTTTTTTCAGTGCCCTTGAAACTTTCAACGGTCACTAAATGAATGGTTGTAAGTCTATAATCACCTTAAGCGTGTTTTGATAGCTCTGCTTTTGAAATCAAATCGAGTTAATATTGCAAGCTTAAAAATATATTGAACATCAAAAGCACTGGCATTTATAATCAATGGCATAAAGAATTGGAATATCCAATAACAGTACATCAATGGATGCATGTTTTTCTTTGAACTTGAGGTTGAAATTAATTCATCAAATGTGTTAAGTTTATTGAACCTCCTAAAAGAATGCCTATGAACATTTAGATTTCAGATCTTCTATGTTCGCAATGCAAAGAAATTTGAGGGCACTTTACATCAAGTCATGTGATTTGATCTTGTTACTGGATCCTTATACAGGTAATCCTTGACTTACGACCAGAGGTGGGTTCCTACCGGTTCGGACCGGTTCTATAGAATCGGTAGTAACTTGGCGGCCTGGGTTGCTGGAACTGGCAGCGACCCAGGCCTGCCACGCCCCCAAGCTGGTTCTCTGCGCCACCATCTTGTTTTTTTGCTTCTGCACATGCACAGAAGCTTTTTTGTACTGCGCACCCGCGACCCGCCCACATGGCGCGTCCCTGAGCGAACCAGCAGTAGGAAAATCCGGAACCCACCCCTGCTTACGACCACAATTGGGATCGGAATCCTTGCCCTAAGTCATTGCAGTCATAACTGAATATTTGTTTTGATAAAAGAATTTAATGATTAGCTTTATTACCTATTAGATAGCTGTATAATACCTTTTGAAATTTGATTTTCTTAATTCTTTTTGTTTTTTACTAATAGATTTATTGTATACTGTAAAAGTGAATACGTGTTTTTGGCTGAATGGCTATGGGGATGAAATAACTTTGACTAGACATTTTAAGGTCATAGCGGCCTTAATAATTTAATCCCTGTGAATATCTCTAAAACACAGATTTGAAATCATTACACCCAGAATTTGAAAAACATAATATGCTTTGTTGCCATATTTTCAATGCATCTTATGACCTCCAAAGTTAATGTTGATGACATAGTAACAATAATAATAGGCGCTTTGGGTGCAATCCTAAAACATCTGGAGCAGCACTTGAACACCATCGGCATTGACAAAATCACCACCAGTCAATTGTAACAGGCAGATTTACTTGGAACAGTGACATCCTGCAATGATATCTTTAACACCATCAAACAACAATGTCTGCCTATCCCAGGTCCTTGGGAAGAACTCAATATGTGGATAAAAATGCCAAATCCAATCTAAACATCTGGCTGACTGTGCAACCAACCATAATTATTTCTATCTCCAGTAAGATGAGTTTTGTTTGGAAAATAGCAGAGAAATTTGCTATTTGCTGTTGTTCAGTCACTAAGTTGTGTCTGACTCTTCATGACCCCATGAACCAAAGCATACCAGGCCCCACTTCCTCCACTGTCTCCTGGCAGAATGGGCCAACTCACACAGCCAACTCACCACGGCCAACTAGCCATTGCCAATTCGCCACAGCCATCTTGCCACAGCCAACTCACCATGGCCAACTCACCACGGCCAACTCTCCAAGGCCAACTCATCACAGCTAACTCATCACGGCCAACTTAAGGCATTGAACTAATATATCAGCTTGCACTGATTTGTTTTGTGCACTGCCCTAGTTCTCTCTCTTCTGAGTTGAATTTATAACTATGGGGGAGATTTGTGGCTTCTGTTCCACATCAGTACCAATCTGTTTCTAATCTAGTTTCTGCCTCATTCCAACAAAGTCCTTTCCTTTCTGTCCAATCCTATTCTAAAATCTTTATTTTTCCCCCCAAACCAGCACTTAGTAATTTTAATTTATTCATGCTATTGTTTATTTAAATCTGTTGTGTTTTATTTATCAGTATTTATGTTCAGAGAACATGATCTCCTTTATTCCTTAATTCCAGCTTCAGTGTTGATCCTTTCTGTTTTGATCTGGTTGTGATCCTTCTTGTAGCTATTGTAATACTTTCTGTTCTAAAATACTGTTCCCCAACCTTTCTGGCTTTGCGGACAGGTGTGGGAGGGGAAACAGTTCCATGCGAGTGACTAGCAAGCATGCTTGTGTGCACACAGCTCCATTTGCACAAGCGGTGGGCACGCGCACCCACCACTCCCATAAATGGAGCATGCATGCATGCCTGCTTGCCTGCTTGCCCGCTGTTCGTGTGGAACCATCCCCTCTCAACCCCCTGCCAGTCCGCAGAGCAAGAGGGGATGGTGGGCGCTCGCCCACCGTTTCCGCCGCCCAGTTTTGAATGGCCCATGGCCCAGTAGTGGGCTGCAGCCAGGGGTGGGATTCAAAAATTTTAGCAACCGGTTCTCTGCCCGGTTGCTGGGTGGGCGTGGCCATGGGCGCGTGGCTTACTCAGCCTCCTACACCATGGCAGGGGGGGCGTTTTTGCCCTCCCCAGGCTCCAGAGGCTTTCCTCGAGCCTCTGGGAGGGCGAAAATGCCCTCCCCTGGGCTCTGGAGGCCCTCCGGAGGCCAGAAACAGGCCCGTTTCTGGACTTCCGGTACTACCACCATCTTGCCACAGCCAACTCACCATGGCCAACTCACCACGGCCAACTCTCCAAGGCCAACTCATCACAGCTAACTCATCACGGCCAACTTGCCATTGCCAATTTGCCACAGCCATCTTGCCACAGCCAACTCACCATGGCCAACTCGCCAAGGCCAACTCACCACAGCCAACTCACCATGGCCAACTTATCATGGCCAACTTGCCATGGCCAACTCATCACGGCCAACTTGCCATGGCCAACTCACCATGGCCAAGTCACCTTGGCCAACTTGCAGAGGGACCAATTGCCATGGCTAACTCACCACAGAACAACTCACCACAGGATAATTCAACAAATGTAAAAGTTAAATTAATTTCAATGGAAGCGTGGTCAATAATAATAAAATAACATCAATCGAGAAATACTAGAGTTACAATAATTTATACAAAAACGTAATCACCAATAATAAAACTAACCAAATGAAATGATTAATAGAGCATTGAATTGTCCCTCAGTGAGCTATGCCATGATGAGTTGGCCATAGTGAGTTGTCCTGCAATGAGTTGGTGGTGTGGAGTTGGCCACAGCAAGTTGGCCATGGCATGTTGGCTGTGGTGAGTTCTCCTAGATCCGTTTCCTGGAGTTTGCCCAAATCCATGTTCATTGGGTTGATGACACCATCTAACCATCTCACCCTCTGCGGTCCCCTTCTCCTTTTGCCTTCCATCTTCCCCAACATTGGGGTCTTTTCCAAGGAATACTCTCTTCTCACTTGGTGGCCAAAGTATTTGAACTTCAGCTTCAGTCCTTCTAAAGCAGGGGTCTCCAACCTTGGCAACGTTAAGCCTGGAATAGCAACCGGTTCTCTGCCCGGTTGCTGGGTGGGCGTGGCCATGGGCGCGTGGCTTACTCAGCCTCCTACACCATGGCAGGGGGGGCGTTTTTGCCCTCCCCAGGCTCCAGAGGCTTTCCTCGAGCCTCTGGGAGGGCGAAAATGCCCTCCCCTGGGCTCTGGAGGCCCTCCGGAGGCCAGAAACAGGCCCGTTTCTGGACTTCCGGTACTACCAGTAGGCCCATTTTTCACCCTCCCAGACCCTACGCGCGGGCCCTGCACTTACCTGGCATCCAAAACGGGCCACGTGGAGAATCTTGGGAGGGGCGGGCCGCAGTGGGCGGGGTCAGCCAGTCCTTGCAACTACCAGTTCTGTGAACCGGATGTAAAATTAACATCCGGTTCGTCCAAACCGGTCTGAACCGACTGAATCCCACCCCTGGCTGCAGCCCGGGGGTTTTTGGATCCCTGTTTAAAAGAACAGTCAGCGTTGATTTCCTTTGCAGAGAAATATTTATCAGCAAGTCTTTGTATTTGGATGCACGTTCTAGATTTTGCATTAAAAAAACCCTCATGCTTAAATGAACTTTCCCCCCTGTTTGGCTGTGCTTTTTGTGAAGCAATCACTTAATGCACGTATAAAGCAGTGATCTGTTGCCTTGGAGAGAGTATCTGACAATGTAAGTAAAAAAAAGTAATTTTGAGATGGGGAGAAATGCTAGTTCAACTTGACATCGCTGGGTGTTTTCCAAATGATAGAAAGAACAACTTGAAGGAAAGCAAAAGGAGTTGCAGAAGGAGAAAGCATGAGGTTAATCTCACTTCTAAATTGCTACTTGAGGGGGAGAGAATGCTGGCCGTGTGAAATCAGATGAAGGATCAGAAGTAAATGCTTCTTATCTATCAGAACATCTTATTCATCGGTTAGGGCAGGTTAGGGACAGATCAGCCAGGAGACCATCTGTGTGGTCACGAAGAGTTGACACCAACTTGATAGCCCATAAATCAATTTATCAGAAGGTGAAAAGCTTACGCTTTTTAATAAAATTGGGTTAGTTGGAAGAGGTGTTACCAGACACTGATTTTTCACATTGTAGGCTAATACAGCTCTCTTCCTAAAATGTTATCTAGGATCACATATTTTATTCATTCATTCATTCATTCATTCATTCATTCATTCATTCATTCATTCATTCATTCATTCATTCGTTTGTTTGTTTGTTTGTTCGTTCGTTTATCTCTCTCTCTCCCTCTCCCTCTCCCTCTCCCTCCCCCCCCTCTCTCATATCTATCTCAGGGGTGTCAAACTTGATTTCATTGAGGGCCACATCAGTGTTGTGTTTGACCTCAGGGGGCCAGGGTGGGCATGGCCAACTCAACATCACTCATGTTGGGAGTGCTTGTGGTGGCCCGAGCACTCTGCTGCAATGGCCTCCTGCAACCCTCTGCCAGCAAAAATGGAACATGGGATGGCCACCCCTCCCAAGCTCCATTTTCGCTGGCAGAGGCACCGTGGGCCGGTCGTTCGATGTTTCCAGGGTGTCCCCGTGGGCCAGATCTAACCACCCCATAGGCCGGATCCGCCCCCCAGGCCTTGGGTTTGACCTATCTATCCTTCTCTCTATCTGTCTATCTATCTATCTATCATCTATCATCTCTCGTTCTATCATCCCTGTAGTTTGACACCCCTGATCTATCTATCTATCTATCTATCTATCTATCTATCTATCTATCTATCTATCTATCTATCTATCTATCTATCTATCTATCTATCTATCTATCTATCTATCTATCTATCTATCTATCTATCTATCTATCTATCTATCTATCTATCTATCTATCTATCTATCTATCTTTCTATCTATCTATCTATCTATCCATCCATCCATCCATCCATCCATCCATCCATCCATCCATCCATCCATCCATCCATCCATCCATCCATCCATCCATCCATCTAACTATCATCTATCTATTTATCTATCATCTATCTATTTATCTATCATCTATCTATTTATCTATCATCTATCTATTTCCTGCCTTTATTATTTGTATAAATAACTCAAGGTGGCAAACATATCTAATACTCTTTCCTTCTCCTATTTTCCCCACAACAACAGTCCTATGAGGTGGGTTGGGCGGAGAGAGAGGGTTTGGCCAAAAGTCACCCAGCCAGCTCTCCTGCCTAGGTGGCACTAGAACTCACCATCTCCTCGTGATTGATCCAAAGACTTCCAGCTGGCTTTCATGCCTAAGAACTCCCAGTCTACAACCTAGAACTAAGGAGAAATTTCCTGACAGTTAGAACAATTAATCAGTGGAACAACTTGCCTCCAGAAGTTGTGAATGCTCCAACACTGGAAGTTTTTAAGAAGATGTTGGGTAACCATTTGTCTGAAGTGGTGTAGGGTTTCCTGCCTAGGCAGGGGGTTGGACTAGAAGACCTCCAAGGTCCCTTCCAACTCTGTTATTCTGTCTCCTGGTTTCTAACCTAATGCCTTAACTACTTATTAATCTTATTCAAGACCACTCATTAATCCTATTCACTTGATCATAGCAAAAGGTAACCAATCCACAGAAATAGCCACAAGAGCCCTTAAATTAATGAGCACACCAATTGCTCAATCTTCCTAACTGAGATTACTTTTTTACTCATATTACTTTTTAAATATAAATCTAGACATATAAATTAGCATATTAAGACTACACGAGAATATGTGCAGACACAGATCTTCCTACCATATTGTGATCATTTGACATATTATGAAGATATGGAGGTCATTTGGAGGTTGTGTGCAGCAAACTGCCTACCTCAGAAGGGCCTCAAGTACCTACATGATCTCACTCAGTTCCCATGATTTCACCCCATTCATATTGCCTGGATGAAGCAGGGCACTATCTCTGGCTGGTACGTGATCTCATCTAGGTTGTATTAACAGGATGTAGGATGTTCTTAAGGATTGGCAAGGAGAATTCACCAATGAAAATGCTGTTGCCCTTTGTTACCTTTTGCTGCTTGTAAAACTGTATATAAGCAATAAACACTGCGAAGGCGGTCAAACATCTTGGCATCCTGCAATGACTGGTCTCTTAACTCCATCAATATTATTCATTTATTAGCCTCATTTTGACGATCTTGCTACCATCTGCATATAGTAGTAAATCTATGTAAGCATCTGAGCAGAGACTGGCCATGTATCTGTGGCCGATCCTGGTTTTTTGATGGATATATTGGTATGATACCTGCATTTCCATAACTTTGTTTTGGTCGTTTTTGCCTCTTATATTTTTAAGTGTCCACTGCAATATAAGAAAACATACATGACACACAGTGGAAGAGGAAACCCAACTGCATCTATGGCCATTTCCAGCATCCCACAGTCACATGTTTTATGATGGTTTGTCAAAAACTGGCACTTTGAGTTTTCGGAAAAAGTGCACCCATAGTGAACCATTGAATCATTTAATGACCATCACATTTGGTTTACACTCACCACATTTGCTTTACGTCTGCTGCGTTCCCTTTATTTGTGGGGCTGCCACAAACAGGAGGGGGTCAACCTATTTTCCAAAGCACCAGAAGGCAGGACAAAAAACAATGGATGGAAACTAATCAAGGAGAGAAGCAACCTGGAATTAAGGAGAAACTTCCTAACAGTGAGGACAATTAACCAGTGGAACAGCTTGCCTCCAGAAGTTGTGGGTGCTCCACAACTGAAAGTGCCGTGGTGGCGCAGTGGTTAGAATGCAGTACTGCAGGCTACTTCTGCTGCCTGCCGGCTGCCTGCAGTTTGGCAGTTCGAATCTCACCAGGCTCAAGGTTGACTCAGCCTTCCATCCTTCCGAGGTGGGTAAAATGAGGACCCAGATTGTTGGGGGCAATATGCTGACTCTCCGCTTAGAGAGGGCTGTAAAGCACTGTGAAGCGGTATATAAGTCACTATTGCTATTGCTATCACTGGAGGTTTTTAAGAAGAGACTGGACTGTCATTTATCTGGAACGGTATAGGACCGTGATGGTGAACCTATGGCACGCGTCACGTGCCAGAGGTGGCACGCAGAGCCCTCTCTGTCAGCACGCACGCCATCGCCAGCTGCTCTTCTGGTTTCCGGCATGCACATGCGCGCCAGCCAACTGGTCTTCGCGGGCACTGGAGTGCCGGAAAACGGCCCGAAAAACGGCCAAAAACCAGGCATGCACACCGGCCAGCTAATCTTCGGGTTTCCAGCGCTCCGGTGCTCGCACATGCACGCACATGCACACGCGTTCTGGTTTGGGCACTCGGTCCCGAAAAGGTTCGCCAACACTGGTATAGGATCTCCTGCTTGAGCAGGTGGTTGGACTAGAAGACTTCCAAGGTCCCTCTGCTATTCTGTTAAATGACCACTGCCAAAAAAGTTGTAAAATTGGGTTGCTCATGTGGCAGACTTGATTTACAACCATTAAGACATATGAACTCCATTACAGGCTCCATTACAGTCATACGTTAGGATTATCAGTAGGCGGTTCCCCCCCCCCTTTTATATCCATCTCAGCCTCCTGGTCTTGTTTCAGTTGGTCCTTTTTCAACACAACATCCCCCCTAAAATTCTTCTTTGGGGCTAAATTGCCCCCCCTTTCCCCCCTCCTCTACCTTATTGTTATTTTATCTCTGATCATTTTATGGTTGCCCTGTGCTCTGAGATGTTTTACAGTAACTGTTTTACGATAGCTTTTCCACCATAAGTTCCTGTGCCAAGCCTTGGGAGGAGATGGGTCTGTTTTAAATCAAAAGAGCAGACCTTGGCTGCTCTTAATCAGTGGGCAGATAATTAATTTAGACTGCACTTGTGCAGCCCTTTTCAATCAAATTGACTTGCCCTAAATGGCCTGAGATTATATTTATTGGGGTGGGGGGGCTAATTGGAGCATTTGAAAGAAGGATGCTGTGGCTTCCTGTTTTGCTGGTTCATTGAAAGGCCAGACTGAAGACACTTAACTGCAGGAAATACATCGACAATATATTTCTTGAAATAACTCTGTTCCGATTGTTTATCCTGATCAAGGCTAAAGGCTAACCTGCTTTCTTTCAGAGTCTTAGTACAATAGTCCTGGATTTACAGCCACAATTGAGCCCAAAATTTCCACTGCTAAGCGAGACAATGGTTAAGTGAGTTTTGCCACATTGTACGACCTTCCTTGCTACTGCTGAGAAGTGAATCACTGCAGTTGTTAAGTTAGTAACACGGTTGTTAAGTGAATCTGGCTTCCCTATTGTCAGAAGTTTACAAAAGTTGATCCGTGACCCCAGGACAACCAACCATCACAATTATGAGTCGGTTGACAAGCACCTAAATTTTGATCATGTGAAAATGGGGATGTTTCAATGGCCATAGGTGTGAAAAATGGTCATAAGATACTTTTTTCAGTGCCTTTTCGAACGGTCTCTAAACAGATGGATGTCAGTTGAGGACTACCTGTAGTTGGTTTGCAAAGGATTTTTGAAACTTTTCCAGGAGTTGGTGTCAGAGGTGGGTTCCTCCCGGTTCAGACCGGTTCGCCCGAACAGGTAGCGACCCACTGATGACGTCACGGTGATGTCACGGATCCGGTTTGGTTGGTGCCGGTCCATGGCCGCCTCCATCTTTTTTGGGGATTTTTTTTAAAAAAAATTTTCTTCTGCGCATGCGCAGAAGCAGGGGTGGGTTCCTACCGGTTGCGTCGCCATCTTGTTTTTGAATTATAAAAAAAAAAAAAAATTCAGATTTTTCGGCA
>QLTV01000772.1:120562-132106 GCA_003457575.1 Thermophis baileyi | reverse complement strand
CTCGCAACAGAATACCTTATGCCACCAGACTTGAAATTTTGGGATTAGACAATTTAGCACTACGCTGCCTTAGGTCTGACATAAGTGTAGCACACAAACTTATCTGCTACAATGTCCTACCCATCAATGACTACTTCAGTTTCAACCGCAACAATACACGAGCACACAATAGATACAAACTTAAGGTAAACCACTCCAAACTCGATTGCAGAAAATACAACTTCAGCAACAGAGTGATCAATACCTGGAATGCACTACCTGACTCTGTGGTTTCTTCCCCAAACCCCCAAAACTTTAACCTTAGACTGTCTACTGTCGACCTCACCACATTCCTAAGAGGTCTGTAAGGGGCGTGCATAAGCGCACCAACGTGCCTACCGTCCCTGTCCTAATGTTTCCTTTTATTCGTATCCATTTCATGTATACATGTTTATACTTTTACTGTAACCTTATATATGCTTGACAAAATAAATGAATAAAATAAAAAATAAAATAAAATAAAAATAAACAATCCTGCGGACTCTCGTCAAGCAACGCTTATGTTAAGTCCTGGATAGAAGGGAGTGAACTGCCAATAATCTTTTCTGCCATCCTCATCACTCTTTGCACCACCTTCCTGTCTGAAGCATTAATGCTTCCAAACCAGGCAGTAATGCAATACGACAGGATGCTTTCGATCGTCCTTCTATAGAAAGTGGTAAGGACAGGGGGAGGAAGATGAACTTTTCTCATGCGACACAGAAAATGCAGGTGCTGCTGTGCCCGCTTCATCAGTGTCTCACTGTTGAGTGACCGAGCCAGCCTACTCATTAGCTGCACACCCAGAAATTTGATACTGCTAACAACCTCCACAGGTAAATCATTAATACGTAGAGGTGTGTGGCTGTGCCTGCCTTTTCTGAAATCGACTAAACGAATGGTTGTAAGTCAAAGAAGAGGGAGTCAAGCTATTCTCCAAAGCCCCTGAGGGCAGGACAAGAAGCAATGGATGGAAACTAATCAAGGAGAGAAGCAACCTAGAACTAAGGAGAAATTTCCTGAAACTATTAACCAGTGGAACAACTTGCCTCCAGAAGTTGTGAGTGCTCCAACCCTGGAAGTTTTTAAGAAGAGATTGGACAACCATTTGTCTGAAATGGTATAGGGTTTCCTGCCTGAGCAGGGGGTTGGCCTAGAAGACCTCCAAGGTCCCTTCCAACTCTGTTCTTCTATTCTAAGTCAAGGATTACCTGCAACTCCTGGCAGAGACTTTAATTTTCCTTGGAAGACTGCCCATAAGCCGGAAGCAAATTCTCGATGTACTTCTTAAGCTTGTGATACCTTCAGCTGATCTATAGCTGCAAAAGTGAATAGTTAATGCACACCCAATTTGTTCTCACCTCCTTAGCGCTGGTATAGATCTACTAGTCTTGAGTTGGAAACCAAGTCAACAAAGTGCCTTACTTTCTGATGAACGCCCCACAAACAGCCCATAAACCACTGATGTTGTAATTGCATTCTCGACTACTCATAATTTCTCCTTGTTATTTCTTCTCGTTTCCCTATCTGTGCGCTAAGGGACCGGTGCAAAATTCAAGTGATTGCAGGGTAGTGATTTACAACATTGATTTATGCGCTTAATCACGCATGCCCTTGTAAAACAGACACTTCTTTGCAGCTAGTGCAATATGAATAGAAACGGGGTGCTTACTCATAAGTCTTGCAGTGGGTAGTTTAATCATTCCTGAAAACCTGTAGCCATTCATGGAAAGCAGGTTTTATAGGGCTGAACAGATGCTTGGTTCAACAGTGCTTCGAATCAAGCCCAGTTGCGGTTTTGCAAAGCAACGTAAAGGAAGAAAGTGAAGTAAGGCAGGGGGTTGGACTGGAGGACTTCTGGGGTCCCCTCCCACTCTATTATTCTGTTCTGTTGTTCTGTTATTAGATTAGATTAGATTAGAATTCTTTATTGGCCAAATGTGATTGGACACACAAGGAATTTGTCTTTGGTGCATATGCTCTCAGTGTATATAAAAAGAAAAGATACATTCGTCAAGAATCATGAGGTACAACACTTAATGATAGTCATAGGGTACAAATAAGCAATCAAATCATACTAGGAAACAATCAATATAAATCGTAAGGATGCAAGCAACAAGTTACAGTCATACAGTCATAAGTGGGAGGAGATGGGTGATAGGAACAATGAGAAGATTAATAGTAATAGTAATGCAGATTTAGTGAATAGTTTGACAGTGTTGAGGGAATTGTTTAGTGGAGTGATGGCGTTCGGGAAAAAACTGTTCTTGTGTCTAGTTGTGTTGGTGTGCAGTGCTCTATAGCGTCGTTTTTGTCTCGGCTATTCTTCCTATGCGAATCTAACAGTTTGGAGGGTAGGAGTTGAAACAATTTATGTCCAGGATGCGAGGGGTCAGTGAATATTTTCACGGCCCTCTTTTTGACTCGTGCAGCATACAGGTCCTCAGTGGAAGGCAGGTTGGCAGTAATTGTCTTTTCTGCAGTTCTGATTATCCTCTGAAGTCTGTGTCTGTCTTGTTGGGTTGCAGAACCAAACCAGACAGTTATAGAGGTGCCGATGACAAGCTCATCATATTCTTTCTATGATCATCTGTATCCATCCCATCAAGCTCAAAGAAAATCTAGACTGGTATAGGATCTCCTGCCATGGGCAGGGAGTTGGACTAGAAGACCTCCAAGGTCCCTTCCAAACCTATTATTCTATGTTCTAAGTAGTCACGTTGATTTGCTTAGCATTGTTCTGATGATCTCCTATGGTATTTCCAGCAGCTAAGGAGAACATTTTGTCCACTACACCCATTGTAAACATGCAGAAGCCTCCTCTGGTATTTCTAGCAAGCTATTAGAAGTGGTGGGACCAGGTCAAAAAATACCTTGAATTTTGTAACGTAACAGGTTTTCCCCAAGGTGCTTTTGCAGGAGGCAACTGGACTTTCTTGTTTTTTCTTTTGAAGACGTTTCGCTTCTCATCTAAGAAGCTTCTTCAGCTCTGACAGGATAGTGGGGAATGGAAGGATCTGGATGACTGAGAATCTCTACAGGCTTACAGTGGGTTTTCCTTGAGACACATTCAACAGACGTTATTAGTGAAGATTCAGGACAGATTAAAGCGATGTTTCTCAACTTTGGCAGCTTGAAGATGTGCGTCCTTCAACTCCTAGAATTCCCCAGCCATCATACAGGTAGTTCTTGACTTATTACCACAACTGAGTCCAACATTTCTGTTGCTAAGCAAGTCAGGTGTTAAGTGAGTTTTGCACCGTTTTACGACTTTTCTTGCCACAGTTGTGATGTGAATCTCTGCAGCTGTTATATGAGTAACATGGTTGTTAAGTGAATCTGGCTTCTCCATTGCTTGTGAGAAGGTCACAAAAGGGGATCACACCACCCCGGGATACTGCAACCATCATAAATAACAAATTTTAATCATATAATCAAGGGGATGCTGCAATGGTCGTAAGTGTGAAAAACAGTCATGTCAATTTTTTCAGTGCCAATGTAACTTCGAATGGTCACTATATGAATGGCTGTAAGTCAAGGACTACCGTATTGGGCTGGGGAAGCCACCAAGGTTAAAAAACAGTGCTCTGTAGCCTCTGATTCAGAGGTGGTATTCAGCAGGTTCTGACCAGTTCTGGAGAACCGGTAGCGGAAATTTTGAGTAGTTCGGAGAACCGGTAAATACCACCTCTGACTGGCCCCGCCCCCATCTATTCTCTGCCTCCCGAGTCCCAGCTGATCGGAAGGAAATGGGGATTTTGCAGTAACCTTCCCCTGGAGTAGGGAGGGAATGGGGATTTTGCAGTATCCTTCCCCTGGAGTGGGGAGGGAATGGGGATTTTGCAGTATCCTTCCCCTGCCATGCCCACCAAGCCACGCCCACCAAGCCACACCACGCCCACCAAGCCACGCCCACATAACCGGTAGTAAAAAAAAAGAATCCCACCACTGCTTCTGATTGGCCAGGAGAATTGAACCCTTGGACTGGAAAAACTTTGATCTGATCTGGAATGGCTCTTTTTATCTTCCTCTCATGCTGTGAGGTTCTTCTCTCGATGAAAGACCAAAGAATATTGAGAAAAGTTAAGAAAAAAACCCCAAGATTATTGGCAAATTTGCATGACCCAAACTGTGAAAACACTAATTCAAGTTGTTAGATTGAGAAGCTTGTCTCCTCTGAGTCAATGTAAAGAACTGTTTGCTGAACTAATCAAAAAACTCTTGCCTGGTTGCTACACAGTTGGAGATTTTGAAATGTTTCATTTGTCCTGCTAGAAACCTCTACATTTTTTTTTTCTTGAGCATTAATAAGAGGATGCAATTTCTGAGAATAAATTCCCAAGCCTTCTTAAATTTGGAGAATTCCTTCACCAGTTTTCAGACTGAAGGCTACATTTGGCTCTTGAGTAGCATACTGATAATTAAGCTTCAGGCACAGGAAGGCAAAATAAAAAAATGTATTTTCCTTTAATTAATGTATTTGGATTTAGATGTATTTAGATGTAGAGGATGCCCAACTACAAACAAAACCGGGCAGCTTACCCAATTAAAGTCACGAACAATGAAAAACAGAACTAAACGATTAGGAATGTCCAGGGTAGCAGCACACAAGACCCATACATGAAACAAAACAACACATCCATTTACATACTTGCTATTGTAATTACAGTTTTAATTCTATTAATATGGATACAGTTAATATGATTACTCCAGAGGGATTTAATACTTTTCTTTCTCATACTAAAAAAAAGTGCAATTGGAGTATTCTGGCATGGCACCCCAAGTTTTGGAGAAGGGCATGGATTAAGGATCTTAAAGTGTCTCAATGTTATTTAGATACCTATTAATGTAAATGTACTCATAAAGCAATATGTACTCATACAGAATCATACATTTTCTTCCTAACAGGGCAAAGCTGAAAGTTTAAAATACTTTTTACTTCTGTATAGGGCTAAAAACAACAACAACAACCCTTTTCATGATTTCATGGACATGTCCATATCCATGAAGTTTTCTAGGAAACAATCCCTCCTTTTTTGAAACCCTGTAATCCTTTAATTTGGGCTAGAGTCAAGGCAACTGGGTGGAGCTGAACATTTACTGGCCGGATGCCCTTCCTGACACCTACACGGAGTTCACAGTAGATATTTTTTTTTCTTTGCACCCTAGGAGAGAAACATCTGCTGCTACCTAGGATTGAACTCTCAACCTTCTCAGTGGGAGGCGAGCGTCTTCACCACTAGGCTCTTTTCTAGAAAACAATATGGAACTGGATTATCTGGATATCTCTTTTCTCTGGCCCCCAGGTGAGCCTCCCGACCGCTGACGTTGACTGCAGCTTAGCTGAATATACAGACATGATCTGTGGTGAGTGCCCTGACCCCATGCCCAGCCTGGGGATGTTTGCTGAAGGACTAATTTGACTGAGCCAAATAGCTCTGGAACCAGACATCTCATCGACTGTCCAGCACCTGGCAGCGTTCTCTGGGTTCCACTTGAATTTATTTATTTATTTATATTTCTATGCCGCCCAACTCCCAAGGGACTCTGAGTGGCCATATATGAGCCATAGTGGCACAGTGGTTAGAATGCAGTATTGCAATGTAATTCTGCTGACTGCCAGCAGTTCAATTCTCACCAGGCTCAAGGTTGACTCAGCCTTCCATCCTTCCGAGGTTGGTAAAATGAGGACCCAGATTGTTGGAGGCAATAGGCTGATGCTTGCTTTTGCTATTACTATCTTCCTCCAATATATCTTTTCCAACTTTCCAGCCTGGACTTCAGCCCTGGGATTCGCTGATGGTCTCTCCTCCAAGCTCCATCCTGCTCAGCTTCTGAGCCTAGAGAAGACCAGCTAGATATTGCTACCAGTTAAGGACAAACCCAAATGTCCTTGGGTTAAACTTAATTCCTTGTAACCTCCTGGACATGTTGATATGGGATGATACAGAAGTGATTTCCCATTGTCTTCTTCTGGGATTTTTGTTGTTGTTGTTGTCCCCCCAGTCTATACAACAGTTTTAGGCTTCCCAAATAATCAGCTATCCAAATACGAGAATATAGAATAATAGAGTTGGACAGGACCTTGGAGGTCTTCTAGTCCAACCCCCTGCAGGAGATCCTATACCATTTCAGACAATTGGCTTTCCACAGTCTCTTCTTAAAAACCTCCAGTGATGGACCATCCACAACTCCTGGAGGTAAGCCATTCTACTGATTAATTGTTCTCACTGTCAGAACATTTTTCCTTAGTTCTAGGTTGGATCTCTCTTTAATGATCTCCCACCTGTTACTTCTTGTCCTGCCCTCTGGTGCTTTGGAGAATAGATCAATCACCTTTTCTCTGTGACAGCCCCTCAAGTACTGGAAGACTGCTATCATATCATCCCTAGTCCTTCTGTTCATTAGATTATACATACCTAATTCTCTTGATCGAATTCCTAATCAGAGCCAACCTTGTTTAGCTTTGTAGATCCGCCCAGTTTGGCAAGGGCACATACTTTGTAACAGGGGTGAAATTCAGCAGGTTCTGACCAGTTCTGGAGAACCGGTAGCGGAAATTTTGAGTAGTTCGGAGAACCGGCAAATACCACCTCTGGCTGGCCCCAGAGTGGGGTGGGAATGGAGATTTTGCAATATCCTTCCCCCAGGAGTAGGGAGGGAATGGGGATTCTGCAGTATCCTTCTCCTGGAGTGAGGTGGGAATGGAGATTTTGCAGTATCCTTCCCATGCCATGCCCACCAAGCCACACCCACCAAGCCAAGCCACGCCCACAGAACCGGCAGGGAAAAATTTTGAATTTCACCCCTGCTTTGTAAAGTACAACTGTGGACCAGATAGATAAATATAACATATTGCCCTGCTTGAAATTAAAGATGTCGCGTTCCAAGTGATGTGCCAGCACGAATGAGCCAGGTTAAACTAAGTTTATAACAAAGGCATTCAGATGTGTGGGGCTGCATTTTATCATTTGCAGCAGCCGGTACATTTCCAATGGTGCTATTTCATTTTCCTCTCTCAAAATGTCACTTTTGCTTCCCTTCAGTTTTATTTGTGAGAAGTGCAGATGTGACTGAAGATTGCCTGTAGCACCACTTAGTGGCCAGCTGCTGCTGACTCCCTTCTCATTTAATCCCATTTCAAAAACTTAGTCGTAATGAAATTGGAAGGGGATATTCCTGAGAGCACCCACAATTCTGGAGCATTAAAAATAATCTGAACCCACCCATCCTCCTAAATTGCACCTTTTTAATGGTTTAATTCTGAATATGTTCTGGATCAGGGATGGGTTCCACTTACATTCCCTACTGGTTCGCACCGCGACGGAAGTGCGTTTTTTGCGTGCGCTCGCACGCTTCGATCTCGCACGCGCGCCCCCGTCACGTCATGCAAAAGACCCGGAAATGACCCTCTGCGCATGCACAGAAGCCTTTATGCATGCGCAGAGGGGTTTTTTTTGCAAGCCGTGTCGACCGGAGGACCAGTTTGGGAGCGTGGACCGCCGGTCATCGCTGCCGATTCTGCAAGCGGCAGTAAATTTCCGCTACCAGTACTAAAGGACCGGTCCGAACAAGCAGCAACCCACCACTCTTCTGGATGTACCTGAGATGTGAGGTTCTATGCAAACTTTTCAGTTGAAAGGACAGGGAAAGACGCAAGTTGCAACCTTGCGTCTATCTTCTGAATAGTCTGATAGTGTAGTACAGGGGTCTCCAAAGTTGGCAACTTTAAGACTTGTGGACTTCAACTCCCAGAATTCCTCAGCCAATCATGCTGAGGAATTCTGGGGAACTCTGGGAGTTGAAGTCCACAAGTCTTAAAGTTGCCAACTTTGGAGACCCTTGGTGTAGTAGAATGTAGTCTGGAGTCCAAGGAGGAAGGGGCTTTTCCCAGAGGGCAAAGAGGCAACAAAGCTTGGAATGTCTGGTAGGCAGAAGAGGGCTAAGATGGCCCCTTCCTAGCAGTTCACTGAGCATACTTATAATTATGGAGATAGTACTTTACTCTGGTAAGATTGTGTCTGTAGAATTTATGTTTACCGACAAAGAAATAAAGGGAAACTAGTATAGATCTATTTCAAGCTATTTAGCTCTCATCAGCTAGCCATACCCTTCTGGGATTCGAACCTGGGCTACTTGCATATTAGGTAAATGTATTAATCTCTAAGCCACGGGCTCTCCTGGCTTTGTCGGCTATACCAGGGGAGAGATTAAGTGGAAGCAGTATGCTCCGTCCCGTAATTGGGTAGACCAGGTTGCCCTGATAGACTGGTCCCACCGGAAAAAAACACTCATTCTGTCTGTAGGTGAACAATAATGAAGAAGCTACTCAACTCCACATGCCATTCTTAGGCCTGACATCAATCATGTCAGATGTGGGGGAAGTGCAGGACACCCACAATTGGTTGTGCTATGCATTCTGGACCAGTTGCTGCTTCTGGATGGTCTTCAAGGGCAGATCCATGTAGAACACACTGCAGTAAAAAATCCCAAAAAAAAAATCCCCAAAAAAAAAATTCAAAAAAAAAAGATGGCGGCGTCCACGGACCGGCACCGACCGAACCGGATCCATGACATCATTGTGATGTCACCAGCGGGTCCCTACCGGTTCAGGCAAACCTATCCGAACCGGGAGGAACCCACCTCTGCTCCAAAGCCCCTGAGGGTAGGACAAGAAGCAACGGATGGAAACTAATCAAGGAGAAAATCAGCCTAGAACTAAGGAGAAATTTCCTGACAGCTAGAACAATTAATCAGCGGAACGGCTTGCCTCCAGAAGTTATGGGTGGTCCATCACTGGAGGTTTTTAAGAAGAGATTGGACAACTATTTGTCTGAAATGGTATAGGGCAGTGGTGGGCGAACCTTTTTGGCACCGAGTGCCCAAACTGGAATGCTGGAACCCCGAAGTCTTCAGGTTTCTGGCGCTCCGGCTTGCACGAAGACCAGCTGGCAACGGCATGCGTGCCCACAGAGACGGTTCTGCGTGCCACCTCTGGCACGCGTGCCATAGGTTCGCCATCACAGGTA
Organism: Thermophis baileyi; assembly: GCA_003457575.1. Taxonomy (NCBI): domain Eukaryota; kingdom Metazoa; phylum Chordata; class Lepidosauria; order Squamata; family Dipsadidae; genus Thermophis; species Thermophis baileyi. Next base: position 123,059 of record QLTV01000772.1, on the reverse strand, counting down.
TAGGGTCTCTTGCTTGAGCAGGGGGTTGGACTAGAAGACCTCCAAGGTCCCTTCCAGCTCTGTTATTATCTCCATTTTATAAGGGCATGCTCTGAACAGGTAAATATAATGGCATCTCTTTTATAAAAGGAATTTTAGTTACAAGAATCCATTCCTCGTCATGATGACTCAGCCTCCTTGAACACCATCTTTCCTTCCCCACCCCACGATTTTAATAGACAGTTGCCATTTCCAAACTGCTACACAACAGGCAAAAGTTCCGGTGTTGCAGCTCATAATAGTTTTGAGATAAAAGAAAAAAAAAAAACCCACAGAGAAAAAACAAAGTGGTTCTTAGAAATGTTTCCTCAAACAGGAAAACAAGTCCTGGTCAAATTAGTTTGCAGAGGGCATCTTGCATTATCCAGAGATAAGCTTTCATTGTGGAATCAAGGATTTTCACAGATATTTTCCGAGAAATGCTAGAGAAAATGTTTAGTGTCATAGGAGAGGAAGGAAAAGAAAACAAGTAGAATGAGAAGAAATGTTCCCAATTAAGGAACCCAGAAGCAAGAATGATCGATCTGATATTTTCTCTCCAATGACATCCTGACATGTTTAAATCAGCTTCTGCAATGTTACATAGAACATGAGAAAGTTTAGATCTTCAGAGAAGAAAATGTTTGGCACCATGAAGAGAGAATACAGATGGCTAGACCTCCAAGACTTTTTAGGGTAAGTGGTGACAACATTTATTTTATTTTATTTATTTATTTTGTCAAGTACGTGTTTGATAATATACATAAGTATAACATTATTTGAATACATAAGATGGGTACAAATAAAAGGGAACATTTGGACAGGGACGGTAGGGACGCTGGTGCGCTTATGCACGCCCCTTACAGACCTCTGTATCTGTTGTGTGCTCGTGTATTGTTGTGGTTGAAGCTGAAGTAGTCGTTGACAGGAAGGACGGTGTAGCAGATAATTTTATGAGCTACGCTTAGGTCATGGCGAAGGCGACGTAGTTCTAAACTTTCTAAGCCCAGAATTTCAAGACTGGTTGCGTAAGGTATTCTTTTGCGAGCAGAGGAGTGGAGGACTCTTCTCGTAAAATATCTCTGGACACGCGCTATTGTATTAATGTCCGATATGCAGTGTGGGTTCCAGACAGATGAGCTGTATTCAAGGATTGGTCTGGCAAATGTTTTGCATGCTCTGGTTAATAGTGTAATATTACCGGAGAAGAAGCTTTGTTGTTGTTCAATCATTTATGGCTCTTCCTGATCTGATGGACATCATGGTACATACAAGGAGTGTGTCCATGGAGATTCTCAGTCATCCAAGTCATGGTTGTCTCAAAGTTGGCTTTTCAAAAGACAACTGGACTTTTCTTTCTTTGTTTTTCTGGTGAAGAACCGATGAAGGTTCTTGGCAGAGGTGGGCTTCACATAATTTAATAACCGGTTTGCCCAGAATCGAAAATGTGAGCCCGCACACACGCACGCACGCTCACTTTGCACGTGTGCACGCCTTGCGCACATGCACACTGCATCAAAAACACGGCGATTGTATAGGACAGGATAGCTTCGCTCGTGCGCACGCCTTGCACACATGCGTGCTGCATCAAAAACACAGCAATTGTATAAGACGGGATAGCGCCGGGGCGGGTGGAATGGCCCAACCGCTGGCCGTAACTACCGGTTTGCCCGAACCGGTCCGAACCAGCTGAATCGCACCCCTGGTTCTTGGATGATAAGCTAAACGTCTTCAAATACCCAACCAAACAAAGTCTAGTTGCCTTTTGAAAAAGCACCTTTGAGAATACCAGAAGTCTTATTATCTTATTGGCTGCTCCTTGGTTTTCTTGTATCTTCAAGCTTCTGTCATCAGTGATAGCACTAAGCTATCCTACCTTCTGTTGGGCTCTTGTTGTTTGTCTTTGACTTTTCCAAACCTCTGCATCTTCTCTAAAGGTTCTGCCTTTCAATGGCTCAGGGTTGAATTGTGGACTCCTTGATGCCCTCTGAGCTTGGCTGTTTTCTTGCAGACATTTCATTACCCAACTAGGTAACATCATCAGTGCTAGTAAGTGTGGAGTTTGCTGCCTGTGTATATACATAGAAGCTTGCCCTACCAGTTTGGGTCGAAGTGAAATTTTCTTCTTGATTGTTCCTTGATTAAAATATTAAAATATTAAATATTAAAATATTCGTATCCTTATCCTGTATTCATAATCATGTTTATACTTATATCTGTTATCTTATACGTGTTTGACAAATAACAACAACAACAACAACAACAACAACAACAACAACAACAACAACAACAACAACAACAACAACATGTAACAGTGATACCCATTGTCATCAGGCCACTTGGTACCATGTCCAAGAATTTCACAAAACACATCAAGCACTTGCACCTTCCTGCAATAACACCAGCAGAACTGCAAAAAACTGCGCTACTCGGAACATCATATATCTTAAGAAGATACTTGGTTGGCAGCAACCCGTAT
>QLTV01000772.1:66831-87698 GCA_003457575.1 Thermophis baileyi | reverse complement strand
AGAAGCCCCCCCCCCCACGGTCCCGCCAGCCGGCACTGTCTGGCCGATGGGACCTGAAGAAGGCCAACACTGTGCGACCTCACTGGTCGATGGGAGGTATGTGGCATAAGGCGGTCACGCAGATAAACTGGTCCTGAGCCATGTAGGGCTTTAAAGGTAACAACCAACACCTTGAATTGTGACCGGAGCGCAATCGGCAACCAGTGCAGCTCGTGAAGGATGGAACTCGTGTGGGTGTCCCTTGGCACACCCACGACTGCTCGCTGGATGGAATCAGGCTTCCCCATTGACTTTGCTTGTCAGACGGTCGCAAAAGTTGATCACATGACCCCAGGACACTGCAACCGTCATAAATATGAGTCAGTTGCCAAGTTTGTGAATTTTGATCATGTGATCACGGGGATGCTGCAACGGTTATAAGAGTGAAAAACGGTCATAAGTCACTTTTTTTGGTGCTGTTGTAGTTTTGAAATGGTCACTAAACAAACTGCTGTAAGTTGAGGACTACCTGTATAAGGATCGTTGTTCAATATTCTCAGCTAATTCCTAGACAACCCCTGGTGTAAAGGGAGCAAAGCTCTCTCGGGAGAAAATTTAAAAACCAGATGGACTGAGTATCTGGAGGCAAACAGTGTTTGCAGTCAATTGATCTAATTAGACAAACAATCGCAGCTGTCATTCTACAAGTCTATACAATTAACGTCACCATTCAGCAGAAGACTGCCAGTTTCTCCAGTGGTCTGCTTGCTGTAGAAGCCAACATGGTGCAACAAATAATTGTAGGAACACCACCACAGTATAAAAAAGATGTTGAGACTCTAGAAAGAGTGCAGAGAAGAGCAACCAGGATGATTAGGGGACTGGAGGCTGAAATATATGAAGAACGGTTGCAGGAACTGGGCATGGCTAGTTTAATGAAGAGAAGGACCAGGGGAGACATGAGAGCAGTCTTCCAATATTTGAGGGGCTGCCACAGAGAGGAGGGGGTCAAGCTATTTTCCAAGGCACCTGAAGGCCAGGCAAGGAACAATGGATGGAAACAGATCAAGGAGAGATTCAACCTAGAAATAAGGAGAAATTTTCTGACAGTGAGAACAATCAACCAATGGAACAGAAGTTGCCTTCAGAAGTTGTGGGAGCTTCATCACTGGAGGCTTTGAAGAAGAGACTGGATTGCCATCTGTCAAAAATTGTGTAGGGTCTGCTTGGGTGGGGGGTTGGACTAGATGACCTACAAGGTCCCTTCCAACTCTGTTAATCTGTATCTGAACATTCTGAGTGGCTAGCATCAGTTCTTGGCCAGACATCTTGGTTTTCACTGTTAAAAAAATCAAGTCCCCTGTAAATTGTGCTCATCATCCATATTTATCTCAGCATGAAATGGACATGATTTGCCATTGCTTTTTTCCAAGATTTTTTTTTTTAAATTCTAGTTTAATCAATGACCATGAACTTCAGAGGGGAAACCTATCAAGGAGAGACCCCACCTAGAACTAAAAAGAAATTTCCCGACAGGGAGAACAATTCATTGGTGGAATGGCTTGCTTTCAGAAGTTGTGAGTATTCCATCACTGGAGGTTTTTAAGAAGAGATTGGACAGCCATTAGTCTGAAATGGGTCTGCTGCTTGAACAGGGGGTTGGTCTAGAAGACCTCCTAGGTCCCTTCCAACTCTGTTATTCTGTTATTTTGTTATTCTGATCTTGGTCTGATCTCAAACAGCTAATCAGGATTAAACCTGATAAGAGACACCATATTGGACTGTAAGCTACACTAACAGGATGCATGAATCTGTTACTACAGGAAGTAATAAGGTGATATGAAGCCTTTAATCTGATTTGTATGACTAGATTTCTGATCCCAATAAGTGAAAGATGTTAGGATCAGAGGTGGGTTCCTGCCGGTTCGGACCGGCTCTATAGAACTGGTAATGGGAATTTCCCCCCCCCTCGCCGAACTGGCAGCAATGGCCGGTTGGACATGCTCCCGAACCGGCTCTCTCGGCGGTGCCATAGGCGCCGCCATCTTGTTTTTTGCTTCTGCGCATGCGCAGAAGCTGTTTTTTGCTTCTGCGCATGTGCAGAAGCTGGGGTTTTAGCACTGTGCATGCACGCACGCACGCGCAAGGCATGCGCAGCGCGCAAGGTGCATGCGGCGCGTGAGGAAGCGAACTGGCAGCGAGGTAAGCCAGAACCCACCCCTGGTTAGGATTATGAAAATCTTCAAAAGGATGTATTTTAGCTTTGACGAAAGTCCTACAAAAACCCTGTTTTGTTTGCTTTTCTAACTCGAGCCAACCAAGCAAACTCTGCAACCTCCATCCATAGCTCTTAATTGTACCTACCCAGGAAAAAGCCCCCTGGCTTTGCACAGCCACAGAAAGGATTCTGGTGTATGGAAGATGGCGAAAACATGACCATGACTGCCATCTAGTGGGCATATGAAATCACTGCTAAAAGATTATATTATCTTTCTGAAAATAGGGTTTCCGTTTCCTGCTTCAACAGCCAGAAATTATAGACCTGATGGTGATGTGAACATGCATGATTTTTTTTAAAAAACATTTCCCTGTTATTCTCTAAAGGTTTCTCTTTTGGCTTTAATGTGGAATTTCCGGTGTGTTTTGGCACATCTGAAAAGATGTTAAACATCTCCTTCAACTTAAACTCCAGCTACTCCAGCTCCTAGCAGCTTCCTGGAGACATCCAGAAAGTTTTATTGGCAACATTGTGGAAGTAACTTATCACTGTTTTCAATTTTGCAATTAGGCAATAATTGGATTCCTGTCTTTATTCAGCATTATTCAGGTTTGATTCTGTTGGGTTTTTGAAGTCAGCCGAGCTTGACTAGGAATGATAAGCAAGAGAAATAGGTACTTATGGGGCCCTGATTGCTCAGCGGTTAAAGATGCTGAGCTTGTCAGCCAGAAAAACTGGCAGCCCAGGTTCGAGACCCAAGTGTCACGAGATGGAGTGAGCTCCTGTTCCTTGCCCCAGCTCCAAGGGTGGGCTGCTCCGGGTTCGCCCGGGTTCCACTAGACCCGTGATGGCGAACCTATGGCACGCGGAGCCATCTCTGTGGGCATGCGAGCCATTGCCCTATGTCAGCTCCAGCGCGCATGTGCGTGTGCCGGCCAGCTGATTTTCGGCTGCCACCCCACCCCACCCTGCCCCTCCCAGGAGTCTCCACGCGGCCCATTTGGATGCGAGGTAAGTGCAGGGCCCGCACGGAGGCTCAGGGAGGGCAAAAAACGGGCCTCCCGGAGGCTCCGGAAGGCCAGAAACAGGCCCATTTCTGGCTTCCGGAGGGCCTCCAGAGCCTGGGGGAGGCGGTTTTCGCCCTCCCGGAGGCTCGAGAAAAGCCTCCGGAGCCTGGGGAGGGCGGGAAAACAGGCCTTCTGGAAGTTGTGGAAGGCCAGAAATGGGCCTGTTTCCGGCCTCCAGAGAGCCTCCGGAGCCCGGGGAGGGCGAAAACTCCCCCCCCCACCGTGGTGCAGGAGGCCGACTAGGCCATGCCCACCATGGCCACACCCACCCAACCAGGCAGAGAACCCGTTGCTAAAATTTTTGAAGCCCACCCCTGCCCAACTCCTGCCCACCTAGCAGTTTGAAAGCATGCAAATGCAAGTAGATAAATAGGTACCATTTCGGTGGGAAGATAACAGCATTCTGTGTGCCTCAGTGTAGAGTCATGCTGGCCAAAGGACCACCAAAAATGTCTTCAGACAACGCTGGTTCCCTCAGCCAAGAAAAGGAGATGAGCACACCCCCTAGAGTCGGACACAACTGGACAGGGAAACGTTTACTGTTGCTGTAGGTCAGGGGTGTCAAACTCACGTCATCATGGCAGCGTCACCTGATGTATTGGGACTTTTTCCCCCTTCGCTAAACCGGGCATGGGTGTGGCCAGCGCGTGACGCATCCGGCCTGTGGGCCAGGAGTTTGACAGCCCTGCTGTAGGTTCTTATAACCCTTAGGTACTGTACGTTTCTGGGGACAAGGAAGGGGGTACCTCAGAGGTCATTTACACTTTCTGCTCTTGCAAAACATCTACAGAATGGACTAAGCATCTACCATCTTGAGGAACTGACTTAATTAAACATGTTGTATACTTTTTTGCATGCCCTGAAAACTTTTGACAGTTTTGGCAGCTTGCAAATGGGACTTCCAAATCTGGAAGATGATGCTGTAAGATGGTAGAGAGATGTAGCTTCTCAGGAGAAATCTATGATGCCATTTCTTTTAAACCTGTGGTGGACATGGGAAACTATTTCCACCAATCCAGAAGTTTAAGTTTTTTTAAGTTTAAGTTTATTTGTATTTCTATATGAAGGCTCAGCGTAAGACAGCTGTGGACAGACTTTCTTCCCCAGAGGTGGTATTCAGCTGGTTTGGACCGGTTCGGGCGAACCAGTAGCGGCGACTGTGGGAACCGGTAGCGGTGACTGCAGGTGGGCCCGCCCACCCGCCCTCCCGCCCACCTGCTCGGACGTAATGCCATCCTATTTAGCCATGTTTTTGAGGCTGGGCACATGCGCGGAAGGCGTGCGCACGAGTAAAGGGCATGCGTGGGAGGCTGTGCGCATGTGCGGATGCTCACATTTGCGAACCGGTAGGGAAGGTAAGTGAATACCACCCCTGTTCTTCCCCCATTGTAGTGGTACCTTATCAGGTTTATACTCACCTTTCATTCAGAAGATTAAGATGCAATATGTAGCATACCCTGCTCCTGTTTTTAACCACAAGCACAAGGCCCTCCCCCCCAGTTACATGTTCACCTTTTGGGTGTTAGGCAACTAGCCTGCGTTTATGGCAGTTTGCAAGTATGTAGGTTAGTCTGCTCTATTATGTTTCCCATAGCTACAGTATCTAGGGTTGTGAAAACTGAACCTTAAAAAAGCAAGACAGGAAGAAAATCGACTCGTTTGAACTGTGGTGCTGGAGAAGGCTGCTACGTATTCCTTGGATGACAAAGATAACCAACAAGCAAGTTCTGGAGCACATAACATCAGACACGTCACTGGAAGGCAGAATCATGAAACTGGGTCTCTCTCTTACTTTGGCCATGACATGTGGAGGAATTCACCGGAGAAAGCAATTATGTTTGGAAGAGTTAGCGGTAAAAGGAAACCAGGCTGTCAAAGAACACAATGGCTGGACACCATCAAAACTGGCTCCAGCCAGACCATAGAAAGAGTCAAAGAAGTAGTGTAAGTCCGGAAGATGTGGAGAGATCTGGCTTATGCATCCAGTTTTGGTCACCACATTACAAAAACAATGTTGAGACTTTGGAAAAAGTGCAAAGAAGAGCAACTAAGATGATTAAAGGCCTGGAGACTAAAACATATGAAGAACGGTTGCAGGAATTGGGTATGGCCAGTCAAGAGAAAAGAAGGACTAGTGGGGACATGATAGCCAGTATTCCAGTATTTGAGGAGCTGCCACAAAGAGGAGGAGGCAGGGGTGAAATGCTCCCGGTTCGAGCGTGCTTGCCGGTGGTCGGAGAGCCGGTAGCGACGGCAGCGTGAGGCTTCGCCCACCTGCCCAGACGCCGCCATTTGGGTTCTTTTACCCTCTGTGCATGCGCAAAGCGTTTTGCACATGTGCAGAGGGTAAAAGAACCCAAATGGCGGCATCCGGGCGGGTGGGCGAAGCCTCGTGCTGCCGTCGCTACCGGCTCTCCGACCACCGGCAGGCATGCCCAAACCGGGAGCATTTCACCCCTGGGAGGAGGTCATCTTATTTTCCAAAGCACCACAAGGCAAGACAAGAAACAATGGATGGAAACTAAGAGAAGAAAGAACCAATCTGGAATTAAGGAGAAATTTCTTGATAATTAGGACAATACACTGCTTGCCTTCAGAAGTTGTGGGTGCTTCATCACTGGAGTTTTTAAGAAAAGACTGGACAGCCACCTCTCTGAAATGGTATAAGGCAGTGATGGCTAAACTTTTCCAGACTGAGTGCCCAAAGCACGCGTGCGTGAATGCACGCACTTGCACCCCCAAAATGCAATGCGTGCGTGGCCCCTGTGCATGTGCCCCACCCCTGCGCATGCGCGTGTGGCCCCCTCACGTGCACCCCACCCCACACACATGCACGCACAGCTCCCGCATGCGCCCCACCCCCGCATGTGTGCATGGCCTTGCCTCCCCGTGCATGCACGCATGGGCCCCTGCATGCTCCCCGCCTCCCCGCATGCATGTGCGGCCCCCCACATGCACCACACACCCTGCACATGTACGGCAGAGACCCGAAGACCAGCTGGCCGGCGTGAGGCGCGTGTGCATGTGCGGTGGAGCTGAGCTGGGGCGACGGCTTGCGTGCCCACAGAGAGGGCTCTGCGTGCCACCTCTGGCACGTGTGCCATAGGTTCGCCACCACAGGTATAAGGTCTCCTGTTTGAGCAGGGAGTTGGACTAGAAGACCTCCAAGGTCCCTTCCAGCTCTATTTTGATTGATTGTTAAAATTGCCAAGAGTCAGACACAACTGAATGGATAACATCATTGTCATCATCAATAGAAGCTGACGTTTACTTTTGATTTCCGGCAAAAATACCTATTGTGGACAATGAATTTGGCTTAACCACTCTGGTGTTTGCTTTACAGCTGTGGCATTTGCTTAACCACCACAAAAAAAGGTGATACAATCGGGTGCGATCACATGATGACCAGTACAATCCGCAACCTTAATTTCGGGTTCAATTTCAGTCGTACGTTGAGGACTGTCTTCAACCGAATAAACGTAAGCGGACAATATTTCCATCTCTTTTTAAAGAAATGTGGATAGCCACAGAGCTGTAATGATGAATTAGGACTGGCGAGACAAGGATCAAAGGGTTTTCTTCGTCTCTCTTTTTCGGACCAATTTATCCTTACAACCGAGTTGCTGTGGTGGAGATAAAAATTAATGAAGACTTTGAACTTGAGGAAAGAAGGGAAATAAATCTAAGAAGCACTTCTGGTGTTCAGCAGAAGATTAAGGGGGGAAAAAGAGAAGCTATAATATAAATTAGATTCTTTCCCAGCCAATTCCAGCTCCAGACATACAAGGATTTGAAAATATCTTCGATTAAAGCAGAGCGATTGAAAGAAGCAATTGTCCGCTTATGTGGAGAACGACAATGAATAAAATTAGATGGTAAGGTTACTTTGTGGTATATCTAACAAAGTTAGACAGCCACAGTATCAGACTTAAAAGTTTCAGCTGGCACAGCTGCATAAGTTTTATTTTTATCTCTGACTGAAGTACACCGTCATGTATACAGGTAGTCCTTAACTTACAACCATTCATTTACTGACCATTTGAAATTACAAGGGTGCTGAAAAAAGTGACTTATGACTGTTTTCACACTTATGACCATTGCAGCATCCTCATGGTTAGGTGATCAAAACTCAAATGCTTGGCAACTGGCATGTACTTATGACGGTTGCAGTGTCCCAGGGTCATGTGATCCCCTTTTGCGACCTTCTGACAAGCAAACTCAATGGGGAAGTCAGATCCACTTAACAACCGTGTTACTCACTTAACAACTGCAGCGATTCACTTAACTGTGGCAAGAAAGGTCACTTAAAATGGGGTAAAGGTCACTTAATTGTCTTGCTTAGCAACAGAAATTTTGGGCTCAATTGTGGTCGTAAGTCAAGGATTACCTGTAACCGATTTTATTGCTTCTGCATATTTTTTTTAATATTTCTTTTTTATTGTAATTGTGCTGGGAAAGAGGGTATATTTCTTTATTTCTGTGTTGATTAATATCCAATGGTGGGCAAATGAAATCCATGAGCAATTTTTTTTTCATATATCTAAAAACAATCGCTTTGCAGAGCTAACAAAGCGTAACTTTGCATAGATCCGCTATTTTTTACTTAAGCGCCATGTCAAAATGGCCAGGGGAAAGTACAATCACTCACAAGCAATAAGACAATTCTTTGTTACAGTACAGTGAGAGGAAAAAATATATTTTATTTTAAATAAAAGTAGGACCAAAGGGGGCTATGGCCATGTTGTTTTTTTCTTAAAATCCTGCAAAAGAGGAATAGAATTCAGAGATAGAAATCCTTTGGATAACCCTTGAAGACAAGCAAAGAATAAAAACAATGTTCCCTGATGACAGTTTGAAAATAGCAATGTTGAGCAAGATGTTCCCATCCGTTAGCTGGTTAATTTTATTCATCACTTTGTATATTGGTGGAAGAAATTCTGGGAAACCACTTTGCAATTCAAATTTATACGATGTATTTGTCTTTTTGTTTGTTCGCATCCTGCCTTTATTATTTTTTTAGAAATAACTCAAGGCGGCAAACGTAGTAATACTCTCCTTCCTCTTCCTCCTATTTTCCCTACAACAACAACAACCCTGTGAGGTAGTTTGGGCTGAGAGAGAATAACTGGCCCAAAGTCCCCCAGTTGGTTTTCATGGCTAAGGCAGGACTAGAACTCACAGCCTCCTGCTCTCTAGCATGGTACCTTCACCACACAAAGCAGACTAAATGATGTACATATAGCCGGAGTCTCCAAATTTGGCAACTTTAAGACTTGGGGACTTCAACTCCCAGAATCCTTCAGTCAACGTGCTGGCTGGGGAATTCTGGGAGTTGAAGTCCACAAGTCTTAAAATTGCCAAGTTTGGAAACCCCTGATCCATAACAATGTTTCCCAAGCCTGAATAAATTTTGCCAAGTGAGGTAAAAATGCCTTTTCTTTGCGTAACGACATACGATTCCATTACCCATAACAACAGGGAGATTTAAATTGACTTAAAAATTTCCACATGTACTAAAATGTATTTGAAAATCTCCCAGGGTACAGGTAGCCCTCGACTTATGGCCCAAAATTTCTGTTGTTGCTAAGCGAGACATTTGTTAAGTGAGTTTTGCCCCATTTTACGACCTTTCTCGCCAGAGTTGTTAAGTGAATCACTGCACTTGTTAAATTAGTAACACGGTTGTGAAGTGAATCTGGCTTCCCAATAGACTTTGCTGGTCGGAAGGTCGCAAAAGGGGATCACATGACCCCAGGACCCTGCAAACGTCATAAACATGAATCAGTTGCCAAGCATCTGAAGTTTGATCACGTGCCTATGGGAATGCCAAGGACGTAAGTATGAAAAACAATCATAAGTCACTTTTTCAGTGCCGTTGTAACTTTGAATTGTCACTAAAAGAACTGTTGTAAGTTGAGGACTATGTTGTGGCCCGCCAGCTGCCAGTGGAGCTGGCGGCAGACTTGGACGGTGAGGAGGTTGGGGAAGAACTTGGGCCAGTTCTGGAGTCTGGGGAAGGCTCTGATGGATGCTCACCGTCGGACACAGAGATAGAGCCAGGGCTGCCCGACATTTCCCAGCCACCGGAGAAGCAGCTGCCTTTGGAGTCAGAGATGAGTGAGGAGGAGGAACAGCTGGGGCCTGTTCCAGATGCGTGTATGCGCAGAGCAGTTAGGAGAGGTGAACAACGGAGGACAAGGAGTCGACTCGGGAAGCAAAGCAAACGTGGACGCTGAATGGCCCCTCCCTGGCTGGGGAATAAATAGAAGGAAAGGGGATTTTACTGGCGAGGAGTCTGTTTCTTGTTTCTGCTAAGGCTGGGTCAGAACAGACTATCTGTATTTTCTCCCTATTTCTTGCTCTCTGGCTTTTTAACTGGAGATGTTAAATATTGTTAAATGTTGAATTTGGACTCATCCAATGAATAGATTCTTTTTTCCATATGCAAATAAAAAGCACAAGAGTTTTGTTCCACGTCCAAATGGAAATAGAAGCAAAGCTCCACCTTGCAGATGGAAAAAATTCTCTCACCAAGGAAAAAGGCTCGGTGTATTTTTATTATTAGCACGTTACTTTTTTTAAAAAAACAAGTGATATATCACCAGCCCCAGGAACCAACGCCACATTTTCACGATCTCCCCTTTAACGACACAAATGAATGATAGTTTCCCACCCTTTGTGCCAAATATGTAGCTTGGGGGCTTAAGAATTAACTTTAAAAAATACAAAGAAAAAAAATCAATTACCTCCAGCAAAAGTGGGGGGAGGGAGGAGGAGATGGGCCCGCCTGTTTAAGCCATTAAAAATCATTAAAAAAAAAATACAAGAATTCAAACATTGGCCCTCACTATGCATTTTGAACAAGTGCAAACCAACCGTTTGAGAAAATGTTTGCTAACCGATTTTGTGCATTTTGTTATGTAAGTTTGGCAGGTTGATTTTAGAAAATTTTGGACGTAACCAGGAAGAAATCATATTTCTCCCTTTTTATCATCATTGAAATCTCCTCCTCCTCCTCCATCTTCTAGTCCAGGGGTGTCAAACTGAAGGCCCAGGGGCCGGATCCGGCCCTCGGGGTGCTTAGATTTGGCTCGCAGGGCCGCCCTGGAAACAATAGCAATAGCAATAGCACTTAGACTTATATACCACTTTACAGTGCTTTACAGCCCTCTCTAAGTGGTTCACAGAGTTAGCATATTGCCCCCAACAATCTGGGTCCTCATTTTACGCACCTCGGAAGGATGGAAGGCTGAGTCAACCTTGAGCCGGTGAGATTTGAACTGCCGAACTGCAGCTAGCAGTCAGCTGAAGTAGCCTGCAGTGCTGCACTAACCACTGCACCACCTTGGCTCTAACAGCGAAGGACCGGCCCGCAGTGCCTCTGCCAGTGAAAACGGAGCTTGGGAGGGCTGTGGGTGGCCCTCTGGAGCTCCGTTTTTGCTGACAAAGAGTTGCAGGAGGCCATCACAGCTGAAAACAGAGCTCGGGGCCCTGTTTTCACTGGCAGAGCGCTGAGGCCACCACACGAGTGATGTCGAGCTGGCCACGCCCAGCTTGGCCACGCCCACCCTGGCCTCCCGAGGTCAAACACAACCCTGATGCGGTTCTCAATGAAATTGAATTTGACACCCCTGTTCTAGTCCAACCCCTGGTTGAGCAGGAAACCGTATACCATTCCAGACAAATGTCTGTACAATCTCTTCTTGAAAACCTCCAGTGATGGAGCACCCACAACTTCTGGAGGCAACTTCTTCCACTGATTCATTGTTTTCATTGTCAGGAAATTTCTCCTTACTTCTAGGTTGGATCTCTCTTTGAAGATCTTCCACCCATCATTTCTTGTCTTGCCCTCAGGTCCTTTAGAGAATAGGTTGCCTCCCTCTTCTCTGTGACAGCCCCTCAAGTACTGGAAGACTGCTATCATGTCACCTCTAGTTCCTTCTCTTTCTTAGACAAAGCATACCTGGTTCCCTCAATTGTTCATTGTATGGATTTTTGGGAAGTGAACGGACATTTTTGGGGTGAATATAGACAAGATTAAACAAAGAAACAGGAAACCAGCCATGACTGGTGTGATAACCAAGTCTTCACTGATGGTCACAAAATTGATAACCTGTTCATCACTCATTGACTGAAGATTGACGGGTTTCCAGCGGTAATGGTAGTGTTTGAGGTGTTGTGTGCGACGTCAAAGCTGTGTTAGATATGTCATCTATGACAAGCAGATTTACTCCCGCAAGCTACTGCAACATTGCAATCATCAAGCAATAACAGACAAAAAAAAAAACAATTACCTAAGAAAGATTTCACATTTTTAATCAACAAACGATAGGTTGGCTAGACGATATTTATACCTCATTTATACCAAAGAAGATTTTACACCAGCTTGAATATGTGGTACAGTGCATGATTGGCTTCTTTAGTGCTTTGTAAAGGAATGGTATAAAGTTATGTTTAGCCCTTCTTTAAATAAATTAATACTGTAAGAAGTGGAGAGAACGGATGGCACAAATCTTGAGGTCAGATCTGGTGTCTAAATACAAGATCAAAACACTCCATAAAGCGAGGGTCTTTCACTGAGTAAGTAAAAAAAAAAACACTTCCTGCATCCTGCAAAAGTTGTCACTTTCCATTTTCTTTTTAATATTCCAAGACCATCTCGGAATTGCAGTCCAGATTCAGGAGAAAATGAAACTCATCTCTTCAAGATCCGTAGCTCCCTTCTTTTCACGGCGGAAAGACGAGGATTCAAGTTTAGCCATGTGCTTTTGCTGCTTGTGGAAAAAAAAAACCCACAAAAACAATAATAGATCTTCATGAAATTGTTTTTCCTGCAAAAGGAGGAAAAGAAGTCAAATCTGCAAGAAGAGATGAGTAAGACATTCTTTTGCCACAGTTTCTGGGCAATTATGAGGAAGTTGTTTGTGGTAGCCCAAAGGCTAGTCGCCGTCTGAAGACTGATGTGAAGTTTTACTCTCCTGGAGATCACAGGTGCCATTTTCAGAGACGGCCGAGCTGCTGTGGAGAGATTCAGGGGAAGGGGCTTTGTAGAGCATGCAGGCTAGTAGGAAGAAACACGAGCCCATCACCTGTAAGACATCCAAATTTGGGTTTTTAATCTTTCAGGAAGAACACCATTCTACGTGTCCCCAGTTTCTCAGAATACGAAAAGCAAAAAGATAATCGGAGCTGGAATTGATTGGTTCCTTGGATGAACTAGGCGAATCTAAAACATTAGCACGATGCCTCCCCAGATTTCAAAGTATAGTTAGTCCTCAACATGAGGGTTAGGGTTGGTGCTCTCTGAGCTTGCTTGTTTTCTTGCAGACATTTCATTACCCAGCTAGGTAACATCATCAGTGCTAGTGCTAGCTAGCTAGATGATAGATAGATAGATGATAGATAGATAGATAGATAGATAGATAGATAGATAGATAGATAGATAATAGATAGATAGATAGATAGATAGATAGATAGATAGATAGATAGATAGATAGATAGATAGATAGATAGATAGATAGATAGAACAGAAATATATAACTAGACATAGCTAGCAGGGGTGGGTTCCAACTTACCTCGCTACCGGTTCGCTCCCTCCTGTGCCGTGTGGGCGCGCCTCGTGGGCGCGTGTGCGTGCGTGCGCAGTAACAAAAAATCCCTCCCAAAAAAAGCAGAAAAAAAGATGGTGACCGCATGCACTGTGCTGGAAGTTGGCTTCTGCGCATGCTCAGGAGGAAAAAAATTAAAAAAAATTAAAAAAAATATTTTTTTTTAAAAAAAGATGGTGGCCCCCATGGACCGGCACCGACTGATCCGGTTTGGTGACATCATCGTGACGTCACCAGCGGGTTGCTACCGGTTCGGGCGAACCGGTCCGAACCGAGAGGAACCCACCCCTGATAGCTAGATAATTAGATATTAGGTAGGTAGATATTAGGTAGATAGACTCATTGGAGAAAAGCCTAATGCTGGGAAAGACTGAGGGCAAAAGAAGAAGGGGACGACAGAGAATGAGGTGGCTGGATGGAGTCACTGAAGCAGTAGGCGTGAGCTTAAATGGACTCCGGGGGTTGGTAGAGGACAGGAAGGCCTGGAGGAACGTTGTCCATGGGGTCGCAATGGGTCGGACATGACTTCGCAACTAACAACAACACAAGATAGATGATTAACTAAATGATAGATAGATAATAGATAGATAGACAGACAGAAGACAGATGATAGATAGATAGATAGATGATACAGAAATATATAGCTAGACATAGCTAGATAATTAGATGATTAAGTAGATAGATGATAGATAGATGATGAGAGAGAGGGAGGGAGGGGAGAGAGAGAGAGAGAGAGAGAGAGAGAGAGAGAGAGAGAGAGAGAGAGAGAGAGAGAGAGAGAGAGAGAGAGAGAGAGAGAGAGAGTTTGGTGCTCTCTGAGCTTGCTTGTTTTGCTGCAGACATTTCATTACCCAACTAGATAACATCATCAGGGCTAGTACGGAGTGCTGTTTGCTGTCAGTTTATATTCTGGTGTCTTGCCTGTCTGTGTTGGAGGGGGCGGTCTGAGAGATTATTTGGTTGGGCTGTTTACTGATGGCTCTTTGGCAGTTTCTTGATTGGGGTATTGCTTACCTAAAACAGGAGTCATCTACAACATACAACGTCAGAACTGCAACAACCACTATATATGGGACAAACAGGCAGAACACATCCATTAACACCAACTGGCAGTCAGAAGACAGGACAAAAATTCTTTAATTTCACAACAAATAGACAGATTTAACCATAGTTTCTATTGGGGAAATGTGACCATCCTAGACCAGGCCAAGTCCAAAAATGCCATGGAATTTCTAGAAGCCTGGCACTCAGACAAATCAGCCATCAACAGACACATAAACATTGACAACATCTACAGACAATGCAAAAGAGACAATCAACCAGCCCCAAAGAGAAAAAAGACTCCAGCACTTCTCCACCAGTAATCAGCAACCAGATCAGCATAAATTAACTCCAAGGTTAACTTCAGACCAAAAATCAAGTAAGCAAAACTCCAATCAAGAAACTGCCAAAGAGCCATCAGTAAACAGCCCAACCAAAGAATCTCTCAGACTGCTCCCACCCACATAGATAGGCAAGTCACTAGAATATAAACTGACAGCCAACAGCACTCCTTACTAGCACTGATGATGTTACCTAGTTGGGTAATGAAACGTTTGCAAGAAAACAAGCAAACTCAGAGAGCAACAAGGACCCCTCATGTCAACCTTGAACTACAAATATTCGCCTTTATTAATCCTCAACATATGATGACAACTGAGACCAGAATTTCCATTGTTAAGCAAGGTGGTTATTAAGTGAGTTACACTCAGTTTTATGACTTTTTTTGCCATGGTTGTTAAGCAAATCACTGCCATTGTTAAGTGATTCGTGGGTTGTTAATCGAATCGGGATTCCCTCCTTGATTGTGTTTCTCAGAAGCTAGCTGGGAAAATCGCCAATCACCATCCCATAATCCTGAGACACTTCAATCGTTGTAAATACATGTGTGGTTGCCATGCAGCTGAATTTTGATCGTGTGAGTGCGGGAATGCTACGATGGTCATAAGCGTGAGGACTGGTTGCACGTCACTTTTTTCAGTGCTGTCGTAACTTTGAATGGTCACTTAATGAATAGTTGTAAGTCGAGGACTAACTGACTAGTGGTGACAACTTTGATTCCTCCTAAATCTTGCTCTAATATAGACTAATGCTAATAATATTTTCATGGAAGGTGAGTGATGTATCATGTCATCATTGCACCAAGGCATCACTGATATGACTTACGTGGTAATTTTGATCTCACTGTGCTTCTCCACCCGATATTTATGTTCTCCAGACAATTTGGTCTCTACCTTCTATAAACCATCTGGAATAATTTGTTCGTGAAACATAACCAGTCTAGAGAAAGTCTAGAGAAAAAAAGGACTAGGGGGTGACATGATAGCAGTATACAGTATTTGAGGGGCTGCCACAAAGAAGTGGGGAGGAACTTATTTTCCAAAGCACCAGAAGGCAGGACAAGAAGCAATGGATGGAAACTAATCAAAGTGAGAAGCAACCTGGAATTAAGGAGAAACTTCCTAACAGTGAGAGCAATTAACCAGGGGAACAGCTTGCCTTCAGAAATCATGGGCGCTCCATCACTGAAGGTTTTTAAGAAAAGACTGGACAGTCACTTGTCTGAGATGGTATAGGTTCTACTGCTTGAGCAGGGGGTTGGACCAGGGGTGGGACTCAGCCGGTTCGGACCGGTTCAGGCGAACCAGATGTTAATTTTAATCTGGTTCACCGAACTGGTTGTTGCAAGGACTGGCTGACCCCGCCCACCCCACCCCGCCCCTCTCAGGAGTCTCCACGTGGCCAGTTTTGGATGCCAGGTAAGTGCAGGGCCCACGCGGAGGCTCTGGGAGGGTGAAAAACGGGCCTACCGGAAGTACCGGAAGTCTGGAAACGAGCCTGTTTCCGGCCTCTGGAGCCCAGGGGAGGGCATTTTCACCCTCCCGTAGGCTCGAGAAAAGCCTCTGGAGCCTGGGGAGGGCGAAAAATGGGCCTACCGGAAGTCCGGAAATGGGCCCATTTCCGGCCTCCGGAGGGCCTCTGGTGCCCGGGGGAGGCCGTTTTCGCCCTCCTGGAGACTCAAGGAAAGCCTCCGGAGCCTGGGGAGGGTGAAAACGCCCCCCGCCCCCCGTGGTGCAGGAGGCTGAGTAGGCCACATCCCCATGGCCACGCCCACTTAGCAACCGGGCAGTGAACCGGTTGCTAAAAATTTTCAATCCCACCCCTGGGTTGGACTAGAAGACCTCCAAGGTCCCTTCCAGCTCTATTCTTATTGACTGAACTACAGGTTAGTCCTTGACTTGCAACCACAATTGAGCCCAAACGTTCCACTACTAAGCAAGATGGTGTTTAAATGAGTTTTGCCCCATTGTATGATCTTTCTTGCCACAGTTCTTAAGTGAACCACTCCAGTTGTTAAGTTAGTAACACGGTTGTTAAATGAATCTGGCTTCCCCATTGACTTTGCTTGTCGGGTTGCAAAAGGTGATGTTGATGTGACACTGCAACTGTCATAAATATGTGCCGGTTGCCATGCCTCTGAATTTTGATCACGTGACTATGGGGGAATGCTGCAACGGCCATAAATGAAAAATGCCCATAAGCTGCTTTTTCCAGTGCTGTTCTAACTTCAAATGGTCACTAAACGAATGGTTGCAAGTCGAGGACTACCCTGTAGAAGAGTTTTGTATCGAGGTCTCCTTAAATGAGCCCCCATAATCTACATGGCAGCTCAAGTTTAAGGGACATTTTATTAAACATTAATTAAGATATGGAGATATGAGCAGAATTAGGATCTGTGGTGGTTAGAATACAGTATTGCAGGCTAACTCTGCCCGCAGCCAGGAGTTCAATCTTGACTGGCTCAAGGTTGACTCAGCCTTCCATCCTTCCAAGGTCGGTAAAATGAGGACCCAGATTGTTGGGGGGTAATGTGCTGACTCTGTAAAACAATCCAGAGGGTGTTGAAGCAGGGGTGCCCAACATGTGGGCCATGGCCCATTATCAGGCCGTGGCCTATTCACAACCAGGCCGCATAAGTGGAGGGCCCCTCTTTCCCCCCAGCCAGGCCGCCAACCCACAAAGGTTAAGGACCCCTGTTGTAAAGCACTATGAAGCGGTATATACCATATTTTTCGGAGTATAAGACGCACCTTATCCCCCCCCCAAAAAAAGAGGGTGAAAATCTGGGTGCGTCTTATACTCCAAATGTAGCCCCACCCAGCCTCTCAAACGGAGGTTTCAGAGGCTGAAAAAAGCCTCTGAAACGGAGCTTCAGAAAAAAATAGCAATAGCACTTAGACTTATATACCGCTTTACAGTGCTTTACAGCCCTCTCTAAGCGGTTCACAGAGTCAGCCTATTGCCCCCAACAATCTGGGTCCTCATTTTACCCACCTCGGAAGGATGGAAGGCTGAGTCAACCTTGAGCCGGTGAGATTTGAACTGCCGAACTGCAGCTAGCAGTCAGCTGAAGTAGCCTGCAGTACTGCACTCTAACCACTGCGCCACCTTGGCTCTCAAAGCCTCTGAAACGGAGGTTTCAGAGGCAGAAAAAAAAGCAAGGCGCAGAGCTCACAACCAACGAACCTGTTGCTAAAATTCACCTCTGAGAACAGCTGATTTGGGGGTATTCTGGGAGCACGATCCACCCGCCAATCAGCTTTTTTCTTATTTTCCTCCCAAAAAACTAAGGTGCGACTTATACTCCGGTGCGTCTTATACTCCGAAAAATACGGTACATCTATAGAAGTCTGCTATTGTTGTTGCTATAATCCGGAATTACCTTGAATATCAGACCAGCGATCAGGGTGTATCGACTCATGGAGGAGTTCTGATAGACATAACAAGATCCTTGTTCGCCACATTGACTCTGCCACAGAAGACACGACTTGTCAATCATCGACCCAAAAGCAATGGGGCCCGGTATGCTCCCTATCAAAAGACACAAATGAGAGGTGTCGTATATCTCAAGCATTTCATATTACACAAATTACTTCTGGAATAGCTGGAGTGTTTGATTCCGCGGTGGCAATCATATTTCATCTTGTCTTTGTTAGAATCGGATTTATTTTGAAAGTCTCCACTGGCCAACTTCATAAATGGAAAAAAAGTTACTCCGAAAGAACAGGCAGTAAGACAATTTTCACTCAGAACAGTTCACGACCTCTTTCAAAAAATACCAACTGGAGTGATTCACTTAAGAACTGTGGCAAGAAAGACCATACAATGGGGCAAAACTCACTTAAACACCGTCTTGTTTAGTAGCGGAACGTTTGGGCTCAATTGTGGTTGTAAGTCAAGGACCTTAACAGCAAAAGTGTCATCCTTCACAAAAGGAACGTTTCTAGCTCAGCGTCTATACAGGTACGGTAGTCCTTGACTTATGACCACAACGGAGCCCCAAATTTCCACTGCAAAGTAAGGCAGTCATTAAGTGAGTCTTTTGCCCCATTTTACGACCTTTTGGCCACAGTTCTGAAGTGAATCGCTGCAGGTGTTATGTGAATAATGCAGGCGTTAAGTGAACCTGGTTTCCCCTACTGACTTTGCTTGTCAGAAACTGGTTGGGAAGGTTACTAATGGCGATCACATGATCCCCGGATAGTGCAACCGTCATAAATACATGCCAGTTGCCAAGCATCCAAATGTTGATCACCTGACCATAAGGATGCTGCAGTGGCCATATGTGTGAAAAATGGTCATAGTCACAGTGCCGTTGTAACTTCAAATGGTCACTAAACGAATGGTGGTAAGTCAAGGACCACCTGGACCATATTCTGACATGCCAAAATTTCAGCAGTTTAGAGCAGGGGTCCCCAACTCCCGGTCCGTGGATTGGCACCAGTCCGTGGCATGCCAGCAACTGGGCTGTGCAAACAAGCAAAGCCCCATCCGCGGGAGGCAGGCAGCACACTAAACCACGTCCATTCCGGTCCACGGAAAAAACTTTCTCCATGGAACCAGTCCCTGGTGCCCAAAAGGTTGGGAGCCATTGGTGTCCAACTCAAGGCCAGCGGGATGGATATGGCCTGCGGGGTGCTTAGATCTGGCCTGCAGGGCCGACCTGGAAAGAGCGAAGGACCGGCCCACGGTGCCTCTGCCAGTGAAAACGGACCTCCCGAGCTCCGTTTTCGCTGGCAGAGGGTTGCAAGAAGTGGTTGCAGCTGAAGAGCCGCGGTGGCGCAGTGGTTAGAGTGCAGTACTGCAGGCTACTTCTGCTGATCATCGGCTGCCAGCAGTTTGGCAGATCGAATCTCACCAGGCTCAAGGTTGACTCAGCCTTCCATCCTTCCGAGGTCGAGGTCGGTAAAATGAGGACCCAGATTGTTGGGGGGCAATATGCTGACTTTGTAAACCGCTTAGAGAGGGCTGTAAAGCACTATGAAGCAGTATATAAATCTAAGTGCTAAGTGCTAAAATGCAGTTTGGGAGCCTGTTTTCGCTGGCAGAGAGCTTGGGCCACCACAGGCATCCCCGACACAAGTGACCACTGGCCATGCCCACCCTTGCCACGTCCCCCCACCCCAGCCCCCCGAGGTCAAACACAACCCTAATGCGGCCCTCAATGAAATTGAGTTTGACACTCCTGGTTTAGAGTATCCTAATTAAGACAAAACATGGAGAAGGCTACAGATTTTGTCTGGATACTATACCTAGCGTTCTCACAACAATCCATTGGATTCCTAGTGCAAACGACCGCTGCCTGTCGGAAACACACCTAGGACACATAAAACAAACATTTTAAAAAAAAAGGCAAGCAGGATCAGCTACAGAGTGATTCGAACATAACCGTTCTGTATTTTTCGCCATAACATTAACTGTGAGAATGAATTAACCATACAAGGATGTGTAAAACGTGCTGGACAAAAGCCAGGCATCTCTTGGAGAAGGGACAAGCAGAAATGACAAATGTGTGTTGTAACGCAAATGCCATTTCTTATGTACAGGTAGTCCTCGACTTAAAGCAGTTTATTTAGTGACCGTTCGAAGTTACAACAGCACTGAAAAAAGTGACCTATGACCATTTTTCACACTTACAACCATTGCAGCAGCCCGATGGGCACATGATAAAAATTCAGACATTTGGCAACGGACTCACATTTATGACGGTTGCAATGTCCCGGGGTCATGTGATCCCCCTTTGCGACCTTCTGACAAGCAAAGTCAATGGGGGAAGCCAGATTCACTTAACAACCGGGTTACTAACTTAACAACTGCAGTGATTCACTTAACAACCGTGGCAAGCAAGGTTGTAAAACAGGGCAAAACTCACTTAGCAACTGTCTCACTTAGCAACGGACATTTTGGACTCAATTATGGTTGTAAGTCAAGGCATACCTGCACTTGTGCACACAGATAGTCCTCCACATGTGGCCATAATGGAGACAGCTCATTATAGTAGTTTCTCATAACAGTTGTAAAACAAGTTGGTCACAGGACTGACCCCATTTTGCAATGTTTTTGCAGCAGTCATTAAGCGAATGCCATGGTCGTTAAGCGAACCAGTGGCTCACTATGGGTACAGTTTTGCTGAAAAGCAGAACTGCCAGTTTTGGGCAAAACTGTCATAGAACATGGTCACATGACAATGGGACATTGCAAATGGCTGTGAATGTGGCTGTGTTGCCAAGCGCCTGAAATTCGGTCACGGGACCATGGAGGGGACCCAGCTGCTGGAACTTTGACAACTATGTAAGTCCCCCTTTTCAGCTCGGTCATTATTTCGAATGATGGCTAAGCTACCAGTCGTAAATCGAGGACTATATGTACAAGCAGGAAAGGATAGATATTTTCTATTTTCTATTTTCTATTATTTTCTATTATTTTCTATTATTTTCTATTATTTTCTATTATTTTCTATTTTCTATTTTCTATTCTATTCTATTCTATTCTATTCTATTCTATTCTATTCTATTCTATTCTATTCTATTCTATTCTATTCTATTCTATTCTATTCTATTCTATTCTATTCTATTCTTACCACTTATTCATGTGTATTATGACATGAAGGTTCCA
>QLTV01000772.1:34026-44094 GCA_003457575.1 Thermophis baileyi | reverse complement strand
TATTCCTTCGTTTCATCAAACTAGACATACCCAATTCCTGCAACCGTTCTTTGTATGTTTTAGCCTCCAGTCCCTTCATCATCTTTGTTGCACTTCTCTGCACTCTATCTAGAGTCTCAACATCCTTTTTACCTTGTGGTGACCAAAACTGAACGCAGTATTCCAAGTGTGGCCTTACCAAGGCATTATAAATTGGTATTAACACTTCATGTGATCTTGATTCTATCCCTCTGTTAATGCAGCCTAGAACTGTGTTGGCTTTTTTGGCAGCTGCAGCACACTGCTGGCTCATACTGTATTTAAATGGTTGTCCACTAGGACTCCAAGATCCCTCTCACAGTTACTACTATCGAGTTAGATATCACATATACTGTACCTGTGCATTTTGTTTTCCTTGCCTAAATGTAGAACCTTACTTTGTTCACCATTGAATTTCATTTTAGTATTTGGACTTTAGCCAGTCACGATTTACCAACAGTCAAACACCCCAAGTATTTTGTGTGGTTTGTCTTAGCAGGTTAGGAGTTAAGCTATTGTGCTTTGCAAAATTTGATTTATAGCTTAGTATGCTCAGTAAATAAAACTTACCACTGGTGATTTATTCAGCAAATCATGCTTATAATTAGAACTATTTCTTGCAAACTGTATACTCCACCATGGTCTATGTTGCATTCTGATGCACAAAGGACTTAGCAAATTGGGCTATATACCATCTGTTTCTACTCAGGGTACTATTTGATAGGCTGATCATTTGTAAGTGTACTATACTACTGCAAACACAAGCTACCTTACACCAAAGTTGTTCCTCTATACTAGTCCAGCTATAAATATTTACACCTTTTCCAATCATATCATCTTGAGAACTTTTAACTGAAAATCTCAGGAACAAACTTACAATCCTTGGCAAGCAAAAGTTGTGCAGCAGTCCTTTTTGAATGTCTACTCAATTTTGGACAAAAATGTTAATTCATTTTATGCTTGCAATATAGCAATAGCAATAGCACTTAGACATATATCACTTTACAGTGCTTTACAACCCTCTCTAAGCAGTTTACAGAGTCAGCATATTGCCCCCAACAATCTGGGTCCTCATTTTACCCACCTCGGAAGGATGGAAGGCTGAGTCAACCTTGAGCCTGGTGAGATTTGAACTGCCAAATTGCAGGCAGCTGGCAGTCAGCAGAAGTAGCCTGCAGTACTGCACTCTAACCACTGCGCCAGTGTAGCTATATAGATAGTCTATATAGACTATATAGATAGTCCTTGATGTATGACCACTCCAAAAAATAGAATAGAATGGAATGCATTGGAATGGAACAGAATAGAATAGAACAACACAGTTGGAAGGGACCTTGGAGGTCTTCTAGTCCAACTCTCTGCTCAAGCAGGAGACCTTATACCATTTTAGACAAATGGTTATCCAACATCTTCTTAAAAACTTCCATTGTTGGAGCATTTACAACTTCTGGAGGCAAGTTGTTCCACTGATTAATTGTTCTCACTGTCAGGAAATTTCTCCTTAATTCTAGGTTGCTTCTCTCCTTGATTAGTTTCCATCCATTGTTTCTTGTTCTGCCTTCAGGTGCTTTGGAAAATAGAATAGAAGATAGAATAGAATGGAGCGGGAAGGGAGGTCTTCTCATCCAACCCCTTGTTTAAGCAGGAGACCCTTTACCATTTCAGACAAGTGTCTGTCCAATCTCTTCTTAAAAACCTCCAGAGATGGAGCACCATTCATTCAAAGATGATGATGGTGCTGAAAAAAGTGTCTTATGATTGATGCTCACGCTTACGACTGTCTCGGTGTCCCCATGTACATGATCAAAATTCAAGAGCTTGGCAACCAGCATGTATTTACAATGATTGCAACATCCCTGGGTCATATGATTGCCATTTCTGAACTTCCCAGCTGGTTTCTAACAGGCAAAGACAATGGAGAAAGCTGGATTTGCTTAATGACTACATAATTTCCTTAACCACAGCAAAAAGGCTTTGAAATCAGGGAGAAATTAAACTTACTGACCACATTATTTGGTGATGGAAGTTCCAGTCCTAACTGTGGTCACAAGTTGAGGAACATCTGTATTGACATCCTTAAAATACAATTGATAGAATTTCTTCCTCTTCCTCCTCCTCCTCCTCCTCCTCCTCCTCCTCCTCCTCCTCCTCCTCTTCTTCTTCCTCTTCCTCTCCTCCTCCTCCTCCTCCTCCTCCACCTCCACCTCCACCTCATCCTTCTCCTTCTCCTTCTTCTTTTCAGTACTTTAACCTTTCTAAATAAAAGAATGTCCATAAGGTTTAACTATTTGCGTAAATAGTATTGCATTAAAATCTGCATTGAATACTACAATGCATCAAGATTCAAAACACTGCAATTTTACATAAAGGAAAACTATTATAGCGCCTTGTACCCTTGATGGGAAGTCAACGGAAGAGAAGCAGCTATTTTGGCAGGTTTCCAAAATCCTGGAAAGAAGCTCAAAGAATTTGGTTGGGATTCAGTTCACGTACCTGGGAGACGATGAGGGTACCCCAAAATGGGTACCGAAATCAAGAGGGAACCGGCGCCAGCGCCTAAGAATCCAATCCACCATGCTCCGACCCACAGAGAATTATCGGGCGTAAGATCAATTCTGGGAATAAAACCAGGAAAAAAGCCGTAAACTTTGAGAAATCCAATCAAATCGGTCTCTCTGGCTTTAATAATCTAGAGACAAAGCTAATTCACACAAGCATGAAATGTAGCCATTTCTTTCTTCAAAGATATATTAGTTCCTTAATTGCTTGGGAGAAATTTTTCAAGTGGGACATGCTTTTGTAAGGGTTACAAACCGGGCACCATCAGAAAAAATAAATCAAAGTCGTTGTACTTTGCTTTAGGCAGGGCTAAAGGATAATTACAATGACAACAATAAAGCGTGCACGCATACATGCACACAAACAAAATGAGAGTGAGTCTCGGAGTAGCTTTTCCCACCCAGTCTGAGACTTTCTGGTTTGTTGGGACTGCATTTGACAAACTGAGACAGAAATAACAATTGTGTTAATGATAATCACAGTTCCATGGATAAGCAAAAAAGAAAACTAGCTGTGTAAAGTTTGCAGATGGACATCTAGGGCTCCCTTTTTACGACCCTATACTCTGTTAATTTGGCATAGAGTCAGGATGGAGCTGAGCATTTACTGGCCGGATGCCCTTCCCGATGTCTATGTGGAGTTCACAGCAGATATTTTTTCTTTGTGTCCGAGGAGAGAAATATCTGCCGCTACCTAGGATTGAACTCTCAACCTTCCGAGTGGGAGGCGAGCGTCTTCACCACTAGGCCACCATGCCGCTCAGATGGACAGCTAGGACTAAACTGATCGTTTTAAAGATCTCCTTGCTGGATCTTAAGCTACTCCTCAAGTGGGAGGAACAGATGAGATCTTTAAATGTCATCGGATAAACAACTCAAGTGGCTACTCTGTACGGAAGTGAGAGTGACAAAGTACAAAAAGAAAGGAAAGTGAAAGATGACACACAGGAAAAGTTCTTAAGGCTAATTGGAGAACTTTAAGCTTACAGGTAATCCTCAAATTACGACCATTGGTTTAGTGACTGTTTGAAGTTACACCCGCACTGAAAAAAGTGACTTATAACCAGTCCTTGCACTTAATGATCATTGCACTGCTCCCATGGTCACATGATCAAAATTTGGGAGCTTGGCGACAGGCATGTATTTATGACAACTGAAGTATCCTGGGGTCACGTAATTGCCATTTGTGATTTTCCTAGCCAGCCTCTGACAAGCAAAGTCAGTGGGAAACAAGATTCACTTAACAGCCCTGTAATTCACTTAACATCTGTAGTGATTCATTTAACGAATGCAGCAAAAAGGACAATGAAATTGGGCGTGACTCATTTAACAACTGCCTCGCTTAGCAACAGAAGTTCTGGGCTGAATTGCAGTCGTAAGTCGAGGACTAGTGTAATGAATGAATGAATGAATGAATGTCATTCTGGATAACACTGCGTAAATGCCAACAGAGTTCTAACCGGTGAATCAGCTGAAGAATTGAATGGAGTGGTTTAGCTCTCTTGTAACACTCTGCTGACTCACATCACCATAGGATACCTTTTATTGTATTCTAAATTAAACCTTGCCCAGGAGTTATTACCATAGTTACCATTACAGTTTGAATGGTGCTCTTTTCCTTTTAATACAAACTATCCACCCAGTGATGAAAACTTAAAAACAATGCTAAGAATTTCTCATGGCAACAGTAATACATAGGAACCAAACCAGAAGTGGACATGCTTTAAAAAAAAATAAAGGAATGAGGCCTGGAGAAGTGTGGATTTCCCCCCATTATATTTTAACTAAGAATTGAGCATGGAATTTTAGGAGCTCAAAGATGCTCTAAGTTGGGGATGAGTGAGTTGCTGCCAACTGCCATTCCTAGATTGGTGTTTACCTTGACAACTGAATTCCAGATGAGTGGACTTCAACTCCCAGAATTCCCTAGCCAACCCTGCTGGTTAGGGAATTCTGGGAGTTGAAGTCCACTCATCTTC
The DNA here is from genome assembly GCA_003457575.1 of Thermophis baileyi. Taxonomy (NCBI): domain Eukaryota; kingdom Metazoa; phylum Chordata; class Lepidosauria; order Squamata; family Dipsadidae; genus Thermophis; species Thermophis baileyi. The sequence continues at coordinate 39,539 of QLTV01000772.1, read as the reverse complement.
AAATGTTAGTGTTGAGAAACACTGCCTAGAAGATGCTTGAACTTGCATAATGTCTGGACATCCAGATTTACACTGAAATATCTTACTTGAAATACCTGTCTGAAAACGCTGACGTTTACTGAAGCTACATCCCTGTTGATACTGACTTTGGTTCTACCTGATGGAAGTATATTGAGACAGGGGCAGAAGGTTCCCTGGGAATTTTCAGGGCTGATGGAAGGAAAGAGAAAGGGGGCCAGGAACTTACTGTCTCCCAATTTCAGTGTAAATATTGAGAAAGATGCCTCCAACCAAGTAGCCAGCTGCTGGGCCCAATATGGCAGCAGTGTAGAAAACAGCTGAAAAGAGAAAGGCACAACTATGAAAAATTCAACATGGAATGTTAAGTCCTCGCTGTTACGACCGCGCCGGCTGCTGCTCGCTCCTGATTGGCTCAGACGCGAGCAGCAGCCGGGCGGGAGAATGGAGGCTTGGGATTGGTTTACAGTTTGACAGTTCCAGTATAAAAGGAGCTGTAAAGCCGCTTGTTTGCTGTTCTGTTCTGAGGTGCTGAATAAACGTTCCTGTTTACTGTTCTCGCTGTGTCTGCCTCCATTCCTGTCAGCTGCACCCACAGACTTTAACATGGAAGATTTTGGTGTTTGCTCAGGCTCAAATTGGGCCAAAGAAGGCCACTGCAGGAGCCTATAACCTTCTCCAAGTTTCGTTCAGTCATTACGTTGAAAGGGATTCAATTGGTCCTCTAATCCAGGGGTCTCCAAACTTGGCAACTTTAAGAGTTGTGGACTTCAACTCCCAGAATTCCCCAGCCATCATGGCTGACTGGGGATTTCAGAGAGTTGAAGTCCACAAGTCTTAAAGTTGCCAGGTTTGGAGACCTTTGCTCTAATCCAACCTCCTGGACAATGTAAGGATTGGACTACATGACCCAGAGGATTCATTCCCAATAGGTGGCCATCAACTGGAGAACCTCTACCGTGGTTTCTTCTTGTTAGGACTCTGTCCAAACGGTTGGGTTGGTTAATATAAACAAGCCACAAATCAATGTTTAAATGTATATATGTAATATAGCTTTAAATGCATTGTTGCATTCTGACTGCCAGTAACGGCCATAAGAGGGAGCTAGAGAACATGGTTAGTTCTCTCTCTTCTGCTGATCCATTGCTTAATTGACTTCATGTTTGAGAGTAAGCTCTGTGTGTAGCGTAGCTATCTGTGATAGTATAGAATTGCTTGAAAGCTGAAATCTTTGTTTGCTGATTAAGACAAAGAAAGGCTGGTAAGGAGACTGCTGTACTTCTAAACACTGACTGACTGAACGTGTATGATTCGGACTGTTATTTGGACTGTGCTATTTCTTTGAGTAAACTATTTTTATACACTTTAACGTATCTGTTTATTGACTGAATCATTACTTATATCTACTGCAACATTATGGTTCACTGTGCAAGCCTTCAGGGCCCAGAGGTTACTCTGCACAATTCCTTAACACTTCTCTTGTTCAATGAGGACTCTTTCGCTGATTAACCAGCAGGAAATGAATTCTGAATTGCTTTTTCTTTTCAACTGACTGGTTTTGAGTGTGTCCTTGGTTTCAGCAAACAGACCTGCTCCCATTGACCTCTGACAGCCTTTTGGAAAGCTGCACCACTAGAAGAGAATATCTTAAAGCCCTGCATTGAAGCCCTTTAAAACCCTTCATAGCATGGGTCCAGGTTACTTGAAGGACCGTCTCACCCCACTGGGATTGGCCTGTACCACTCATGGTGGCAGAGGAGGCATGTTGTGGGTCCCGTCAGCCCCATTACTCCAGCTGACGGGGTCCAGGAGGAAGACCTTCTCTGCCATGGCTCCTGCCCTCTGGAACATCTTGTGGTTGACCCCAACCCTCCTATCCTTCTGTAAGGGCCTAAAGAACTGGCTCTGCCAGTTGGCTTGGGGTCCCAGTGGGGGAATCCGTATGATGGAGGTGGTTGATTGAGTAATAACAGATCCCACTTCCTCCCTATTCCGCCCCCCCTCCCGTCTTCCCCATGTGCTTTTATTTTAACATTTTTTGTTTTAACTAAGAGGTAACTGTAAGCCACCCAGAGTGACCCTATGGTAAGATGGGTGGCTAATACATTGTATAAATAAATAAATAAAAATAAATTCGTAACTCAGGGTTGAACTGTGGGTCCTTGCTGCTCTCTGAGCTTGGTGGTTTTCTTGCAGACATTTCATTACCTTACAAGCGAGGGAATGAAGCTTTAAAATGTGTAAGTTACCATTCTACCCTTGTATCCTTACATCTGGCAAGACCCCTACAGCTGGTGGGCTCCAGAAGAGGAGCCTTTTTGGCTGTGACCCCCATCCTCGGGAACATCATGCCCTTCAAGGTCAGATCTGCTCCCACCATTTAGTCCCACCAGTAGTCAAGGATTACTTGCACAAGGTTGACTCAGCCTTCCATCCTTCCGAGGTGGGTCAAATGAGGACCCAGATTGTTGGGGGCAAGAGGCTGACTCTGTAAACCGCTCAGAGAGGGCTGCAAAGGGGTATATAAGGAGGTGCTATTGCTATTTCATTCAATGTCTATAAGCTGCCTGGAGTCATGTTTTGGGAGATGGGCAGCATACAGGATAGATAGATAGATAGATAGATAGATAGATAGATAGATAGATAGATAGATAGATAGATGGATGGATGGATGGATGGATGGATGTTAAATTTTGTGTGGCAGTAATAAGGAGAAGGTAGCATATCATTATATTGCAACTTAGCAAGGATATGGTAGAAAAATGGCAGGGAAGATTATATTGATGGCTTCTATATGTGGATTTTTTTTGTATCTAAACAATACTTTTTAAAAATAATAAATAACCAGAAAAAGAGAATCACGATAGCAATAGCACTTAGACTTATATACTGCTTCACAGTTCTTTACAGCCATCTCTAAGCGGTTTACAGAGTCAGCACATTGCAACAATCTGGGTCCTCATTTTACCCACCTCGGAAGGATGGAAGGCTGAGTCAACCTTGAGCCTGGTGAGATTTGAACTGCCAAATTGCAGGCAGTCAGCAGAAGTAGCCTGCAGTACTGCACTCTAACCACTGCACCACCGTGGCAGATAGATAGATAGATAGATAGATAGATAGATAGATAGATAGATAGATAGATAGATAGATAGATAGATAGATAGATAGATAGATAGATAGATAATAGATGATAGATAGATAATAAATAAAATTTGTTGGATGGCATCCTCCTACCCATTCCATCATTCTGTAGACCGCAGGACTTACCGATATACACAGGAGAATAGTTGGACTTGACATTTTCATCCAGGTAGGTCACCCCAAGAGTGTAGAGTGGCGTTGCTCCAATCCCATGTAGAAACTGACCGAGCATGAAGACAAGCTGATAATTAGAGAGGGTGGAGACACTTTCTGAACACCACGCGCTTTGATTGGAGGAGCACGTGCCAATCTCCTCCGAAAAATGGACTTCGTATTGGCTGGTGGTGAAGTGAGGCAGGGCAAAAATGAGGGAGCCAATCCCCATGATCAAAACTCCCCAGCCCAGCCACCGCGGTTTATGCCCGTTGCCCCCAAAGTAACTGACGAACGTCAAACACACACAGGCCGCGATGTCATAGGAACTGGCAATCAATCCGCTTTGGTAGCTCTGGAGGTCGAAGCGCCGTTCGATTGATGTAATGACAGTGTTAACAAAGCCATTGACGGTCATGCCTTGCAAGAAGGAAGCCACACACAGGAAGAAGAGAACCCCTTTGGGGGTGTTGAAAAACTGTAAACAACTTGGGGTGAAGCCTCCCCACCCGCACACCAGGACCTCCCGATCGGTGGAGACGTATTTAATGCCGCCGTTGAACCCGTTTTCATTGGGGGATGTCCCCTCACAGAGAGGTTTCATGCAGGAATCTGAAGGACTGTTTGTGTTGGAGTAGAACATCCCATTGCTCAAAGGAGTGGGGCAGGATTCCTGGGGACTGGGGCTGTCGAAAGGAGGGCTGTTCTCCACGGAATTGGGTGTGTTGCAAAAAATAAGTTTGTGGGTGCAGTGGAAGCCATTTTCTCCCACCATCTTGTGAGACATTTCTATCAAACAGGGCCAGTTGAAGTTCTCAGATGTCTCTCAGTCTCTCTCGTCCTTCCTCAAGCTGGCTTGGATCCTTGTGGTTAAAGGCTGAAATCTTGGTCTTCAGAAGAAGGGATTTTGTGGAAAACAGATAAATTAATAGGTGGACCAAGGAGAGATTCTGAGACACTTCATTCTGAAAAAAAAGAATATAAGAGAAATCAGCAGAATATCTTAGAATAACAGTCTTCCAGTTCTTGAGGGACCGTCACACAGAAGAGGGGACTGACGTATTCTCCAAAGCACCAGGGGGCAGGACAAGAAGTAACAGGTGGAAGCTTGTCAGGGAGAGAGCCAACCTAGAATTGAGGAGAAATTTCCTGACAGTGGGAACAATTAATCAGTGGAATAACTTACCTCCAGAAGTTGTGGGTGCTCCATCACTGGAGGTTTTCAAGAATAGACTGGGCAACCATTTGACTGGGATGATCTACAGTCTTTCACCTTGAACAGGGGGTTGGACCAGGAGACCTCCAAGGTGCCTTCCAGCCCTATGATTCTATGTTCTACTGTAAGTCAGGGGTGTCAAACTCAAGGCCCAGGGGCCGGATCCAGCCCGTGGGGTGCTTAGATCTGGCCCACAGGGCCAACCTGGAAACAGCAAAGGACTGGCCTGCAGTGCCTCTGCCAATGAAAACGGAGCTCGGGAGGGCTGCGCGCGGTCCTCTCGAGCTCCGTTTTCACTGGCAGAGGGTTGCAGGAGGCTGTTCCAGCCGAAAACGGAGCTCGGGAGCCCGTTTTCACTGGCAGAGTGCTCGGGCCACCACAGGCGCCCCCGACACAAGTGACCTCGAGCTGGCCATGCCCAGCCTGGCCATGTCCACCCCGGCCCCCCAAGGTCAAACACGAACCTGATGCGGCCCTCAATGAAATTGAGTTTGACACCCCTGTTCTAAGTAGCATTCCTGTTTATTATACAGAAATCATAACATGTTCAGGCCAGCTCTCTGGTGGCCCAGTTCTGCTTGAACACATGACCTACTTTGGATCCTGACTGTGTCTGAGCCCTTTTTTGATGGCATGCGAAAACAAGTAATCGTATCCCTTTCCATCATCCAAAACGCGGTCTACAGGAAGAGTCAAGGGTATCTGTATGGCTGTTTGATTGACTGTTTTGGTCATCTGCTGTCATAGCCAATTCCCTCATGTCAGCAGCGCTGTATCGAGACCACTTAGTCATTTGGACAGCAGCCATTTTCTGGGGTCTCTCAACCTCTACAAAGGAGTCCGAGAAGTTGTCAACTCCTAGCTGTTGGTTTTGTTCTTCAAGAGGGTGAAAAAGAATCAGAATACAGAATAGAATACAAAATAACAGAGTCGGAAGGGACCTTGGAGGTCTTCTAGTCCACCTCCCTGCTCAAGCAGGCGACCT
>QLTV01000772.1:3007-34021 GCA_003457575.1 Thermophis baileyi | reverse complement strand
CTCTTGCCAAATGAAATGAAAGCAGGAAGGTTAGACTCTAGGGCCGTGATAGCGTTGCCCTATGTCAGCTCCAGTGCGCATGCGCACGCTGGCCAGCTGATTTTCGGCCTTGGGGAAGGGTGTTTTCACCCTCCGGAGGCTTCAGGCGGCTTCCCTGAAGCCTCCGGAGTGCGAAAAACAGCCCAATGGGCAAACCGGAAGTTCAGAAAAATGGCCCAACGGGGGGGGGGCGCATGTGCGGGGGTGCGTGCATGCACAGTGTGGTGCGCTTGGTGGGGGGGTTGTGTGCTGGCACACGCGCACGCTAGCGTGCGCGCACTCCCATTTTTGGCACGCAAGAAGAAAAAGGTTCGCCATCACTGACTTATACCATTCCATACAAATGGCTGTCCAATTTCTTCTGGAAAACCTCCAGTGATGGAGCACCCACAACTTCTGGAGGCAAGTTGTTTCACTGATTAATTATTCTCACTGTCAGAAAATTTCTCCTCAATTCTAGGTTAGATCTCTCTTTGATAAACTCCCACCCGTTACTTCTTCTCCTGCCCTCAGGTGCTTTGGAGAAGAGGTCAACCCTCTCTTCTCTGTGACAGCCCCTCAAATATTGGAAGACTGCTATCATCTCACCCCTAGTTAGGATCAGGAGTGAAAAGTAGAAAAGAAACCGTTATGGAGTGTTTAGAGAGGCCCTACTATCCTAAATCTACTCTGGAAAGTCTTTCAGCCTTTGGGCTGACGCAGGCTTAATCAGCACCAAACAGCCCTAGGGACTTTGAAGCTAAAATTAAGTCCCCTGACATACTAACCCAGTGTATGACCTAGTGAAGGGTTTTGTTTGAACAGGGCTACCCAATAATAATTGATGTGACCATCTTTGCCTTGGTCCATTAGGATATTGAGAGGACAACCTTGATGAAACTTCACAATCTGTGTGGCATCAGAGGCTCCCCTATAAAGCCTTAGTAAGACCACACCTAGAGTACTGCATCCAGTTTTGGTCACCACACTATAAAAAATATGATGAGACTCTAGAACCGTGATTGCGAACTCAACATTAGGATAGGGAAGTCCAGTTTAGATCTTAAACAGAACTGAAATATGGGGCCAAGGTATCCAATATCTCAGTCTCGGCAACATTAAGATGTGTGGGTTTCAACTCCCAGAATTCCCCAGCCAGCAACAATCAAAATATGAACAATGGAGATGATCCAAATATCCAAGTAACTGTTGCGGCCTGTCGGCTGCCGGCCCCACCAGCAGCCGAATCAGAGGAGGAGGCGGCGTGGGAGTCAGGGTCAGCATCAAGGCAACCTGAGAACTCCGAGGGGGAAGAGCAGGGGTGAAATCCAGCAGGTTCTGACAGGTTCTGGAGAACCGATAGGGGAAATTTTGAGTAGTTCGGAGAACTGGCAAACACTACCTCTGGCTGGCCCCAGAGTAGCACTTAGACTTATATACCACTTTACAGTGCTTTACAGCCCTCTCTAAGCGGTTTATGGAGTCAGCCTATTGCCCCCAACAATCTGGGTCCTCATTTTACCCACCTCGGAAGGATGGAAGGCTGAGTCAACTTTGAGCCGGTGAGATTTGAACTGCCGAACTGCAGCTAGCAGTTAGCTGAAGTAGCCTGCAGTACTGCACTCTAACCAATGCGCCACCTTGGAGTGGGGTGGGAATGGAGATTTTGCAATATCCTTCCCCCAGGAGTGGAGAGGGAATGGGGATTTTGCAGTGTCCTTCCCCTGGAGTGGGGTGGGAATGGGGATTTTGCAGTGTCCTTTCCCTGGAGTGGGGTGGCAATGGAGATTTTGCAGTATCCTTCCCCTGGAGTGGGGAGGGAATGGAGATTTTGCAGTATCCTTCCCCTGGAGTGGGGGAAGGGAGCTGTCAGAGAGAGAGAGAGAGAGAGAGACAGAGAGACAGAGAGACAGAGGCAGAGGCAGAGCCTGGGCCAGCCATCAGCCCTCAGATGAAGAATCAACAGCCCCCAGGTCTGGAGGGGGCTGATGAGGAAGAGGAGGAACAGCTGGGTCCACTGCCTGACGCGCGGATGCGCAGAAGGCAGAGGAGAGGAGAGCAGTGGAAATCCGTGGGCTGATCCTTGGGACGGAAGAGCCACTGCTGCTAGTGAAGCCCCACCCTAGCTCTGGGGATAAAAGGCAGGGGGCGGAGATGAATAGGTGTGGCAGACAACTATTCATCTTCCGGCCAGACAGACTTTTTAGCCTGCGGTGAGAGAGAAACATTTTCCTGGGGTTGCCAGCACTCCTAATAAAGGAATCTTTGAGTTAACTTCAGAAGGTTTGTCATGTTTGGGGAGCTGGGTCAGAACAGTAACATATAATCCAATTAGAAGTGACTAATGATAAGAAGTAGTACTGCCGTACAAGTTTATTCATATTGAGGATCGACTGTAGAGAGTGTTTCATTAATTCTCCTCTGAAACAGGACAACTCCTAGGGGAAAAGTTCTCAGTTGAGGCATTTCACTTTCCTCCTAAGAGGGAAAATGGAAACTTGGCAAAAGAGGAAACGGAACGAATGCATTTCACCACTTATTGTATTGCTGGAAATAAAGGGCTATGAATAACGGATCCTTTTTCAGATTGAGAGAACTGAAAACATTACTTTGAGAGAATATTCTGATTCTACAAGCACAGGTAGTCCTTGACTTACAACAGTTCATTTAGTGACCATTCAAAGTTACAACACTGAAAAAAAGGACTTATGGCCATTTTTTCACACTTATGGCCGTTGCTCCAACCCTATGGTCACATGGTCAAAATTCGGATGCTTGGCAACTGACTCATGCTTATGACGGTGGCAGTGTCCCAGGGTCATGTGATCCCCTTTTGCGACCGTCTGACAAGCAAAGTCAATGGGGAAGCCAGATTCACTTAACAACCATGTCACTAACTTAACAACTGCAGTGATTCACTTAACAAATATGGCAAGAAAGGTCATAAAATGGAGCAAAATTCACTTAACACATTTCTCACTTAGCAATAGAAATTTTGAGTTCAATTACCATCGTAAGTCGAGGACTACTTGTATTCAAAAAGGTCTAGTTTTTTACAATGATAAATAACAGTATCTAACAAGTTACAATCTGAAAAATCTTTGATGTCTTTCTTTAAGGGGAAGTGATATAGAAATGTTTTCAATAGGTAAATAAATACTTTTTAAAAAATCAAAAAGTCATTTGAAAACAGAATGATGTATCAGAAAGTTAAATGTGTATTAGTCTGGAATGAATGCTCTGAGTAATAAGTGCAAGCTTGTGAAACATGCCAACTTTTAGAATTATGAATTAGAAAGACTCTACAGAAAGACCACTCTGTAAGACTATCACAGAAATGTCAGGATTCCATGAAAAAGTATCTCTTGAGGGTGGATTCCTATTCAAAATTTGCATAGTTTATTTCTTGGAAAGCCCAATAAATCTTTCATTTATACCTTGAATAAAATGAATCCAGTTTTGCTCACCACATTACAAAAAAGATATTGAGACTTTGGAAAAAGTGCAGAGAAGAGCAACTAAGATGATCAAAGGCCTGGAGACTAAAACATATGAAGAACGGTTGCAGGAATTGGGTTTGGCTAGTTTAAAGAAAAGAAGAACTAGGCGTGACATGATAGCAATCTTCCAATATTTGAGGGGCTGCCACAAAGAAGAGGGGGTCAACTTATTTTCCAAAGCACCAGAAAGCAAGACAAGAAACAATGGAGGGAAACTAATCAAGGAGAGAAGCAACCTGGAATTAAGGAGAAACTTCCTAACAGTGAGGACAATTAACCCGTGGAACAGCTTGCCACCAGAAGTTGTGAATTCTCCAACACTGGAGGTTTTTAAGAAGAGACTGGACAGCTATTTGTCTAAAACGATCTCCTGCTTAAGGAGTGGTTGGACTAGAAGACCCCCAAGGTCCCTTCCAGCTCTATTCTGTTTGATTGATTGATCATAAATCTACTTTTGTCAGATGTGAAATCACTCAAAAATGTATTACTAATATCCAACCATGTTTAATTTGCCACTGCGGAGACTTCATACCTACTTCTCTAAGTCCTCATTATGCTCGGTGAAGTAGGATGTCAAAAGGAAGATTATAACATCTCAAGGAATAGTTAAGAGAGTTTAAATTGGGTGAATCCAATTTACACTTTTATCTTTAAGCTTATGGTAATATGCTCAATCGTTCCACTGTTCACAGGATAACATTTGAGGACAAGGAGACCATTGAGAGAAATCTTATTAAAACTGGTAACGATGAGGCAGCGTGAAAGAGAAGTTGAAACGGAGACGAGAAAAGCAGAACCATTACGATCTCAGTGCCAGGGATTTTCTTCCTTCCGAAGTGGGAGATAATATTCATGTTGGATAAAGTGGAACATCAAAATCCCCTCTGTTAATTCAGCTGCATAAATTGCTGTGACCTTATTCAGTTCAAACAAATGAGATATTAATAAGGGAGAATATTTGTAGCTCAGGGTTGACACGAGGGGTCCTTGGTGCTCTCTGAGCTTGGTTGTTTTCTTGCGGACGTTTCATTACCCAAACTAGGTAACATTATCAGGGCTAGAAGAGAAAGGTGTTTGTGGAGAGGAGGAGGAGGAGGAGGAGGAGGAGGACTGTGCAGTCCTTGGTGCTCTCTGAGCTTGGTTGTTTTCTTGCAGACATTTCATTACCCAAACTAGGTAACATCATTATCACTAGCACTGATGATATTACCTAGTTTGGGTAATGAAACGTCTGCAAGAAAACAACCAAGCTCCGAGAGCACCAAGGACAGCAAATGAGATATTATATATAGGTCGATTTACAACCGTAATGGAGCCTGCCCATTATGTTTCTAAGCCATGAAGTTCGTAAATCAGGCCATTTCTTGACCAACCTGATTTTATCATCGTTTTTGCAGCGGTCGTTAAGCAAATCACCAAGGTTGTTAAGGGAATCTGTGTTTGTTAAACTATATAACAAAGTTATTGTTCATTATGGGGCCTTTCTGATGAAAACTGGAAGTAAATGCCATTTTTCGGCCAAAATATTGTAAATCTTAGTCATGTAATCATGGGACACAGTAAACAGGCATGTTGTGGCTTGCCCAAGTCCCACGCAGCTGCTCATGGATCCGGAAGACCAAGAACCGACCATGGGGTGGCAAGATCAGTCTGCATCTCCGGCACCTGAGTCCGAGGCCGAGGAGGACGCAGGGCCAGAGGACGATACTCAATCAGGGCCTTCTGCACCTCCCCAGCAGGAGTTAAGTGACTCCAGTGAAGAGGAGGAGCCTCTGATTGATGCTAGGGCACGCAGGGCAGCTAGCCAGCAAGAGTGGCTCTGTAGGAGGAGTCTTGCTGGAAACAACGCAAGTATTTTGCCTGGCTGCTGTTTGAACTTTGGAATAACTCCAGTCCGGGCTCTTGGCCAACTCCAACAAGTGAGGATAATTTATGGACTTAATGACCTGTTTGTAGTTTTGTATTTGGAATCCCGGCCAAAGTGTTCTGTGATTTTCAACAAGAACTATGGTGAAAAACCTGTAACCAACTTACTACTAAGCTGCATTTATTAGCGGTAAAGTCTTCTTTGTTTTGGAAAACGGTGTGTGTGTGTGTGTCGTTTCCTGGGGGCTTGCCGCGCTGGGTCACAACAAGGCATAAATGTGAACCGATTGCTGAGCGACTGAAATGCAGTCACATGACCACGGTGACAGGGCCCACCTTCCCTGCAGCCATTGGAATTTCAGAATCAAGTCATAAATAGCTTTTGGGGGAGTTTGTCGTAACTTCAAACAGTCGCTAAGTGATCAGTCGTAAGTCGAGGACTACATGTACTTACATGTTGGGGTTATTTAGAAGCTGCTCTGAAACCCTCCTACTGGAAAATGAAGAAATGGGGTTCCAATATACATCAAAACACAAAGACTGTAGGATCTAGAACAGTGGTTCTCAACCTTCCTAATGCCGTGACCCCCCTCCCTGCCGCCGCGACCCCCTCCCCGCCCCCTCCCCGCGCGCGCACGTTGCCAGTCACCAAGATGGTGGGCTAGCGCACGCTTAGGCGACCCCTGTGAAAGGGTCGTTCCGTAGTCCTCGACTTAAAATTGTTCATTTAGTGACCGTTCAAAGTTACAACGGCACTGAAGAAAGGGACTTATGACCATTTTTCACACTTGTGACCGTTGCAGCCTCTCCGTGGTCACGGGATGAAAATTCGGACAACCTAGCAATTGACTCATATTTATGACGGTTGCAGTGTGCCGGAGTCACGTGATTTCCCCCTTTTGCGACCTTCTGACCAGCAACAGGGAAGCCAGACTCTCTTGACAACCGTGTGACTAACGTAACCACTGCAGTGATTCACTTAACAACGGGGGCAAGAAAGGTTGCAAAATGGAGCAAATAGGATCTAGAACAGTGGTTCTCAACCTTCCTAATGCCGTGACCCCCCTCCCTGCCGCCGCGACCCCCTCCCCGCCCCCTCCCCGCGCGCGCACGTTGCCAGTCACCAAGATGGTGGGCTAGCGCACGCTTAGGCGACCCCTGTGAAAGGGTCGTTCCACCCCCAAAGGGGTCGCGACCCACAGGTTGAGAACTGCTGATCTAGAACATTGCTGGTAAAGCTGAGAATCCAAAAAAACATCCTAGATGTACTATGCAATATTTTTACTTAAGCAAAGGTGGTCCTCAAGTTACGTCCACAATTGAGACCAAGATTTCTGCTGCTAAGTGAAACATTTGTTAAGCGAGTTTCGCCCCATGTTAGGACCTTTCTTGCCACAGTTGTTAAGCGAATCACTGCAGTTGTTAAATTAGTCACACGGTCGTTAGGTGAATCTGGCTTCCCCATTGACTTTGCTTGTCAGAAGGTCACAAAAGGGGATCACATCAGCGGTGGGTTCCACTTACCTTCCCTACCAGTTCGCATCGTGACAGAAGTGCGCATTTTACGCGCGGGCGCTCGCTTTGCTCGTGCGCACGTCTACGTCACGATGCGGAAATGAGCCTCTGCGTATGCGCAGAGAATTCTTTTCCAGCCGCGGCAACCGGAGAACCGGTTCGGGGGCGTGGACAGCCGGCCATCGCTGCCGGTTCGGCGAGCGGATGCAAATTTCGACTACCGGTATGGGAGAACCGGTCCGAACCGGCAGCAACCCACCACTGGATCACATGACCCCAGGACACTGCAACCATCATAAGTACGAGTCAGTTGCCAAGCATCTGAATTTTGATCATATGACCACGGGGATGCTGTAACGGTCGTAAGTATGAAAAACGTTTTTTCAGTGCCGTTGTAACTTTGAACGATCACTCAACAAACTGTTTTAAAATGAGGACTACCTGTATTATCCCCCATTAATGGCCCTACCCCTTAACTGCAATAAGAACAGGATCTGAAGCTTACCTCTTGTTAAGAACGGTGTTAAGGTATTTCTAACAACCACAAAGCAATTTATTTTAAATAACAGCGCCATCGTACCACTCTAAGCCACCAATCCTGAAAGAAAGAAAGAAAGAAAGAAAGAAAGAAAGAAAGAAAGAAAGAAAGAAAGGATAAAAGCATGCCTAAAAAGAGATTAAAGGATTTCAGGAGCCACTAAAAGCATAAGTGAAACCGATCTAACAGTTCTCATCCCCAATCATGATCTGTTGTTAATGCCTTAGATAAGCAGAACCTCAAATGAGATGCCGGACTTCAGATGTTTTCCTGTTCATACTTCACTAGAGCAGGGGTCTCCAAGCTTGGCAACTTTAAGACTTGTGGACTTCAACTCCCAGAGTTCCTCAGCCAGCTTTGCTGGCTGAGGAATTCTGGGAGTTGAAGTCCACAAGTCTTAAAAGTAGCCAAGGTTGGCGACCCCTGCACTAGAGCATTTTGGCAGCCAGTACAATAATAGCAAAGGACTCAAAATCCATTCCTGGCTTGATTCCACAGGAATCAATTCAGGCTCTAAATGGAAGTTTTACATCTGCATCCATCAATGCAACAGTCAATTATGGTTTTAAGGAAAAAGCAAAGCAGGTTAAAAAAGGAGGACGCCGTATTTCGTGGGAGCAAAAAAAATCACTTGGGTGATATTTCCCCCCCCCCCTGCTCTTCTCCTTCACTTTGCTTCGAGAAAGCTTTTTACACATTTGGAAATCACAGATAAAGCCCTGGAGTTATTTGAATCACTCTTTGGGGCAATCCTGCCGGGAACACAAAGTAAATTAAATAAATAAAGTAAATAAAGAGTCCCTTGGGAGTTGGGCGGCATACAAATTTAATAAATAAATAAATAAATAAATAAATAAATTGAAGGTTGAAGAGTCAGCAGCGATACTCTCACCCTTTAATAAATAATATTGTACACAGAAATACTTAATGGGCTTTTAGTGACATCAGGACTGAATTGGTGATACTTTACAGATTTGTTTGTAGATAAGAGGAAAGGGGATGAAGAGATAAATGTTTGTAATCTTAAAGTCACTAAATTTGTTTAACTTGTGGTATTTCTTCCTTTCCTTCCTTCCTTCCTTCCTTCCTTCCTGCCTGCCTGCCTGCCTGCCTGCGCCTGCCTGCCTGCCTGCCTTTCTTTCTTTCTTTCTTTTTTCTTTCTTTTTCTTTCTTTCTTTCTTTCTTTCTTTCTTTCTTTCTTTCTTTCTTTCTTTCTTTCTTTCTTTCTTCTCTCTCCTTTCTTTCTTTCTTTTTTCTTTTTCTTTCTTCCTTTCTTCCTTTTCTTTTTCTCCTTCCTTCCTTCCCCTCCTCCTCCCTCCCATTCTTTCCTTCCTTCCTTCCTTCCTTCCTTCCTTCCTTCCTTCCTTCCTTCCTTCCTTCCTTCCTTCCTTCCTTCCTTCCTTCCTTCCTTCATTCATTCATTCATTCATTCTCCCCTCCATTTCATTTTGTTTTTGGAATTAGCTGGTTATCTTTCGAGGACAGTGTCTGACGTTCAAATCACGCGTACATTTTCCTTCTAAAGTCATGCTAAGATTTCCCACAAAAAAGAAACAGAAAGGATAGCTTGCTAAGTTCAAGAATGGGAAACATTTTTTGCTACATATAGCAGCAGCAGGCTGAACGTTTTGCACAAGATTTGTAAAGTGAAACATTTACACAACATCTTGACCTTGGTTAGTGATAACCTAGGTTCATTATAATGTTGCTGTTTTCTTTTGCATACATGGTTTACGTTGTGTGAACTGAACCCATTTGGTTATTTTATGTTTGAATGCATAGGGTAAATACAGAAAACGGATTATTTCATCTCTTCTTTGCCTCAGGCCCCTAACCTTAAAAAATGGGGAACCACAAGCAATTTTTCCCCACCGTGTTTGAATTGAATAATCTTTATTGACATTTTCCTGTATACACAATGGCACATATTAAAATGAAATTCCGATGCACTGTATGTATCGGATGAATAAATTTTGGCTGAAGGAGATGATCTTGAAAGTAAGTTGGCATCAAGCTATAAGTTTATAGTTCAGTGTGTTGTGCAAACTTGGACAATTAGATACATTCAGAAAATCATTATATCCTTTAACTACAGGACTGTATTTCGTGTGAACAGGGCTCCTGCCTTGGACACCGGAAAATCAAAACCAGTCAGATTAGACAACACACAATGGGGTGAAACAATATCCTCACCTATTGTATGACAGCATTCCAAGAACTAATTTGAACTAATATGAAAGACACCAAGTCCAGGAAGATTTGAGAGTAGACTACACCAAGAAAATGTTTAGGAAAAAGAGGCAAGAGCTCCAAAAAGCCTCTGGAAAGGAAAGGGAGCTTTCGAGCTCGGAAATAATTCCCTGGTCCAAGAACAAAAAATGAAAACATGATGGAAGTGCCATTTCTTTCCACGATAAAGGGCGAAAAAAGGAAGATTGTGTTACCATTGTAGGCCCAAATGTCTTGGCACCAGTTGCGGCTTATTTCTTGCCAGGAGAGATGGGCCATTAACAAATCAGCTCTCCGAGTTGGCAGGGGCAGTTATCCCCAAGGGCAGGCCGGGGAATTAGTTTCCTGGGAAATTGCAAATCCTTTAAAAGAGCTTTGGAGGCCATGAAACTGAGAACATTCTGCAGATCTGGCTGAAGGACCCTCAATTGATGCTTCCTCTACATATTTGTGATGACCCGGGGCAAGGCACGGAGGCAACACAGTCAGCTGACAGTTCAAACTCCCCTTTATTGCTCCAACTTTCCCCCAAATGCTCCCACGTTTATGGCAAGTCTCGGAGCAAAGCTCCGGCAAGTCCCGGAGCAAGCAAAGCTCCGGAAAGCAAAACTCTGGCAAGTCCCGGAGCAACACACACACACCTCTAGCAGCCACTGGCTGCGAGCAGTCAGCAAAATGCTGTTAGCACAACGGCTTCAAGGCAAGAAGTCCAGCGAGGCAAGGGAACAAGGCAATGAGTCCAACAAAGCAAAGGAACAAGGCAATAATAAGGCAAGAAGTCCAGCGAACTCCAGACGTTGGCAAAAGCATACAAAACTCCACAAATTCAGCATTTGTTCCCAACAAGCGCCCCTCCCCACAGCGTCTCCTTAAATCTCAGTCCCCAGGTGTGCCTTGTGAAGAGGGGCGGGGCGCTCTCCTCCCGAGTCATCGGGTCGGCCTGCGCTGTTCCTGCCTCCTCTCCACTCTGTGCTCGGGGATCAGGAGGGAGCAGTCCTTGCTCGTCACCTGAGCTCCGTCGCTCCTCTTCTCCACTGCCTGCCCTCTCTTCCCCCCTCTCTCGGTCATCCTGCTCCTGTTCTTCCCTGCTGGCAAGCCGTCCCAAGCCCGAGGGACCCGGGGCTGCCTCGTCCTGCTCCTCTCTGCGTTCCTCCGAAGCCAACAAGGCTGCCCCCTCGACCTCCATCGGCCCCAGCTCTGGCTCATCCTCCTCTGCGGATTCAGGCTCCGACGGGGCCATGACAATATTGTTGTTTCACCTCTTAGTCCTTGTCTCTGCTTAGCCCTGCCAGAGGAAGATAGGCTTGTGATCAAGCAGGGTAACAAAGTAGAAGGTATGGACAGAGCTCAGTAGGGTTGGGTAGGGTTGCTGTTATGGTGTTGGACCTGAATCAAGGAGACCCAGCCATGGACAACTATGGTTGTCACCTTCAAAGCCTTACATGGCGTTATTTCAAGGATTCAATTTATTTCAAGGATTGTTTTTTTCCCTCTCTTTTTTCAAAACTTTTAAATTAGTTTATCAAAATATAAATATAAAATACAAAAATACAAAGGGAAAAAAGAAAATAATGAGAAAATAGGAGAGGAAAAGGGGAAGGGAGAAAAGTAGGGTAGAAGGGGAAAAAAAGAAGAGAGAAAATGATGACTTCTGACTCCTTTTGGTGCAGTAGAATAAAGTAATATCATACAACCTCAGCTTTTTACTTTTATATAGTAATATATGCTAGCCAGCAAAACCCAAAATCAATTTTTTTCCACCTCAAGCACAAAGTCCAGAAGTGGTTTCCAGGAAGAAACAAAACAAATTGTATTCTTTTCTTTAATCAAAACAGTCCATTTCAGAATCAGAATCGGATAGAGCTGGAAGGGACCTTGGAGGTCTTCTAGTCCAGCCCCCAATTTAGCCATCTCTGCTAACTCCATCAACTCTTGCAGCCGGTCATCCAGTGTGGGAATCAAAGTGTCCTTCCATTTTTGTGTGTCAAGTAATCTTGCTGCCATCAACATATATAACATCAAAGGTTCATGTTTTTTTTAAATTATATCTACCTAACCCACCAGAGTGAGGAGGCAGCAGATATAACAGGCCCCCTCTCTTAAGGAGAGGTCTCTTAAGAAGGACCTTCTCTGTCGTGGCTCCCTCCCTGTCATGCCCCTGTTGGAGCCTGAATCTGCGGAGGAGGACGAGCCGGAGCTGGAGCTGACGGAGATCGAGGGAGCGGCTTCATTGGCTTTGGAGGAATGTGGGGAGGAACAGGCTGAGGCAGCCCAGGGCCCCTCAGGATTGGGACGGCTTGTTAGCAGGGAGGAATGGGGCCAGGATGACCAACAGAGGGCAGGCAGTGGACATGAGGAGCAATGGAGCTCAGGCGACAAGCAAGGACCACCCCCTCCTGATCCCCGAGCATGGAGAGTAGAGAGGAGGCGGGAACAGCACAGGCTGACCCAATGACTCAGGAGGAGAGCGCCCCACCCCTCTTCACAAGGCACACCTGGGGACTGAGACTTAAGGAGACGCTGTGGGGAGGGCGTTTGTCAGGAACAAACACTGAATTGGTAGAGTTTGGTATGCCGGTACAGACATTTGGAGTTTGTAGGACTGCTTGCTTCTTCCTGACTTCGTCGACTCAGTGCCTTGTTCCCTACTTTGTGGACTCACTGTTCGTTCCTTGGTTCGTGGACACATTTCCCTGTTCCCTTGTTTTCCTGGACTGGGTGCAGCCAGAGGCTGCCATGTGTGTGCTTTGCTCTGGGACTTGCCAAGAACGTGGGAGCATTTGAGGGGAAATTTGGAGCATTAAAAGGGAGTTTGAACTCTCCGCTGGCTGTGTGACCTTTGGGCCTTGTCCCGGATCATCACACTTCCTGTGGAACATCATCCCTGTGGAAATAAGATCTTGATATTCTTTGGAAAGGCTCTGAGGACATGTTTCTGCCAACAGGCCTAGAGACCCCAGGGTGATATGGGGTGGTTGGTTTGATTGTTGTCATCAGGTACAGTGGGAGTTTATTGGGTATTGTATTTGAGGTTTTATTTCTATAAGCCACCAGGAGTCAAAGTGAGTTGGGTGGCAATATAAATTTGCTAAATATGGGATGATTCAGATCAGAGGTGGGTTGCTACCAGTTCGGACCGGTTCGCGCGAGCCAGTGGCGAAAATTTGGCCCCGTTCGCCAAACCGGTAGTGATGGCCGGCTTGCCACGCCCCCGAACCGGTTCCCCGGTCACTGCTGCTTGAAAGCGGCTGGCAAAGAACCCTCTGCACATGTGCAAAGGCTTCTGCGCATGCGCAGAGGGTTAGTACCCGGATGTGATACGCGCGCATGTGAGCGTAGCAAGCAAAGCGTGCACTTGCGACACGACGCGCGCACTTCCGAACCGGTAGGGAAGGTAAGAGAAACCCACCACTGATTCAGATGCCAGTCACACATTCTCAGCCCAACTTTCTTTATAGGG
This sequence comes from Thermophis baileyi, assembly GCA_003457575.1. Taxonomy (NCBI): domain Eukaryota; kingdom Metazoa; phylum Chordata; class Lepidosauria; order Squamata; family Dipsadidae; genus Thermophis; species Thermophis baileyi. Next base: position 20,895 of record QLTV01000772.1, on the reverse strand, counting down.
TTCTTGAGGAGAGGTAATTAGGGTTAGTAATTAGCAATTAATAATTAGACTTTGAGCTTCCCTTATATAGTTGTTTCTTGCATTTGTATCCCATTTCTCCTCTAGAACATTATTCCTCAACTGTAGCAACTTCAAGAAGGGTGGACTTCAACTCCCAGAATTCTCCAAACAACATGCTGGCTGGGGAATTCTGGGAGTTGAAGTCCAACTATCTTGAAGTTGCCATGGTTGGGGAACAATGTTCCAGAGGAGAAATGGGATACCAATGCAAGAAGCAACTATATCATGGCTTAAAGGTAGAGACTTCTTTATGCAACTAAAAAAAAAAATGTGGCTGCTCAGGCAAAGGAACTGCCAATCCCCACTTCCTGTGTTCTACCTTTTTTGAGATGCTGTCAGTTATTCCGTGACCTTCGTGGGTGAATAGAAGAATGCACCAGATTTATCTTAAAACTGGGGCATGTCTGCTGCCTCTTTCGCATTCTTGAGGACTTGTTCTACCTGAGCTTCACATCTGCGATGTTGGCAACAGTGGAAAGTTTCTGGAAATTCTGCAAATGTTTGTGATTAGTCATCAAATTTGCCATCAGAGGTTGCAGAGCATCGTGAAAGAGGCGATGAAAAGATTCTGTAAATACCCATATTAACTTCATGCCAGATTTGGGGGTGGGGTGGGAGAAGGCAGCCGGAGGCCAGGTCATATCCTTCTCCTTTTTGGTTGCCACTTTTAACTCCAGAATACACAGGATCAAGACCTTGTAGGGCAGTATTTATTTATTTCTTCCTCTTTTATACCCCCTTTCCTCTGAAATCTCTTGGTGTCAATTAGGCAAAAGGAGAGTTGAGTTACTTATGGTTCAGTGTGCTGCTTGAATTGGCCCATTTTTGTGCTTGAGAGGGTGTACTTCCGTGATTATAACACCCTATAGTAAGAGAGCCACTGTGGTTTGATTTTTTAATCAGAGAGTTGTGTGGTGCAGGAATTGTGACCTTTTATGTTCTGCTACTGACACCAAGATCATCTTTATCCTTAGACTGACCTTAAGAGATACCAACTGGCTCAAAGTCATTTTTTGAACTCTGTAGTTGAACTTGGATTTCCCCCCCCCAGCCACATTACATGACTTACGATAATCTTTTGGAATTATGCAAAGAGAAAAGTGATTTTGCCTCGGGGGAAAAATTAGACTGAAGAACATAGAAGGCAAATAAAAGGTTGGCTTTTCTTTCTTTCTCAGTAGTTCCATGCTCTAAATGGTGCTTCACAAAAAAAGTAGAGGCAAAATCAACACCTATATTTCTATTCTTGATTCTGGAATCCCCTCATCATCTTTGCAGAAGGCTTCCAACTGACAACTATTTGGAGGTCTCTTTCAGAGCAATAGCAATAGCAATAGCAATAGCACTTAAGACTTATATACCGCTTTACAGTGCTTTACAGTCCTCTCTAAGCGGTTTACAGAGTCAGCATATTGCCCCCAACAATCTGGATCCTCATTTTACCCACCTCGGAAGGATGGAAGGCTGAGTCAACCTTGAGCCTGGTCAGGATCGAACTGCCGGAGTGCAGCTAGCAGTCAGCTGAAGTAGCCTGCAGTACTGTACTCTAACCACTGCGCCACCTCGGCTCTTTTAAAGAGGTGGTATTCAGCCGGTTCGGGCGAATCGGTAGTAACGACCTGCTGGGGGGCTGGCCCCCCCGCCCCGGCGTTATGCCGTCCTATTTAGCCACGTTTTCAAGCCGTGCGCATGCGTGCAAGCCATGAGTGCGAGCAAAGTGCATGCGTGGAAGACCATGCCCATGCGCGGAAGGCACGCATGTGACCGAAGCTCATGTGCGCGATGGACGAACTGGTAAGGAAATTATGAGAATCCCACCTCTGGTCTCTTTGCATAGAGGGCAGGTTTGAGATCTTCCCACGGGTTTTAAATTTGGGATCTTATTCAACCACCTTTCAGCTTCAATTTCTTCACTGGCTGTGGGACATTAGCTTGAAAACCACCAAGGATCTCTGCTAGAAGTGCCCCAGATCTGGTGAGATTAGCAAATAAGATTGGCAAATAGAGGAGAATATTTGCAGCTCAGGGTTGAAATGAGAGGTCCTTGGTGATTTCTGAGCTTGGTTGTTTGTTTTCTTGCAGACGTTTCATTGCCAGAATAGGTAACATCATCAGTGTGAGCGACTAGTTTGGGTAATGAAATGTCTGCAAGAAAACAACCAAGCTCAGAGAGCACCAAGGACCCTTCAAATAAGAATCCATAAATCACTACAAACCGCCAATCCTGGAGTAGTTATCCACAGATCCACTGCAGAGTTTTGTGCATCAGAATGATGTATGTGGGATCGTGGTGAGAAAGTGTCTTTTTTGCTGATCACATCACAGAAGTTAATTGTCTAAAGACAACTATGATAAGCCTATAAGCCTGCAACAATTTGGAAGAGAAGGCTTGGGAGTGAGGGGGGGGGGGGGATGAATTGTTTGGTCACAACCACACAAAATACTTTTGGTATAAAAAGTTTGAAGGCAAAGAAGAACAGAACATCTCGCTAACTGATAAGCATGGGAAGAACTGTATTGTGTTTTGGAGTTGTGTGACTGCCCAAAAAATGATGGGCAGACTTGAATGTGCCAAGTCTTACAGAGCAGGTGGAGGTAACAGAATAACAGAGTTGGAAGAGACCTTGGAGGTCTTCTAGTCCAACCCCCTGCTCAAGCAGGAGACCCTTTACAATTCCAAAATTATCTGCTACAACGTCCTACCTGTCAATGACTACTTCAGCTTCAACTGCAATAATACACAAGCACACAATAGATACAAACTCAAGGTAAACCGCTCCAAACTCGATTGCAGAAAATACAACTTCAGCAACAGAGTGGTCAACGCCTGGAATGCTCTACCTGACTCTGTGGTTTCTTCCCCAAACCCCCATAGCTTCAATCTTAAACTGTCTACCGTGGACCTCACCCCATTCCTAAGAGGTCTGTAAGGGGGCATGCATAAGTGCACCAGCATGCCTACCGTCCCTGTCCTACTGTCCCCATTTATTTGTACCCTGTATTTACTGTATTCATATTCATGTTTATACTTATACCTGTTATCTCGTTATCTTGACAAACTAAATAAATAAGAACGTTTTAGGGAAACAAAGTCTTTTTACATCTCTCAATCTATCCATTCCAACTTTCCAAGATAACGTGGAAGATAATCAGAGGCCTCTGAACGTATGCATAAGATAAAGTTTAAGCCACAGAGGCTGTCACTGAAAAGTAAGTTGAAATAATTGCCTTAGCTTGCCTAAGAAAACATGTTGGCTTGTAGGGATATTGTTCCTGTGCATGCTATTTTCGCCTTCAAACTTTAGCTTCTGAAAGGTCAAATGTTCTTTTTAGTTTCACTGAATATTCTCATGCTTTTTTTTAATTAAATAGGTTTTCTTTTACTGCTTTCCCCAAGCTAGCATGCTTCAGAAGCGTTGAGGTGACAACTCCACATTTCCTAGTCATGCGTCTTACCCATGTGATTGTTCCACTCGCTCTTACTCATGCTACAAATTCATCACCTCTGAGTTACTATTTTATCAAACCTACGAACTGATCTCCCTCAAGGATCTGGGCTTTCGGTCTGAATGAGAAAATTCTGCTTGAGTCATCTCTGATTCCAACCTAACCATGAGCCACAAACACAAAGGACCATAAAGAGTTGATATGGGCGGGGGGGAACCCCCACCCCCAAAACATACTTGCGTGATGAATCTCACAAGTTTTGTCCTAGAATAGGAGAAGTCAGTAAACCTGATGGAGGGCTAAATGTTTTTTTTTTTTAACACACAGGCTTAATTAGGTCCACAAACATCTAATTCTGCAGAAAACCCTTGATTTAGTTGCATCATAAATAAATACAATTGCAAATGGAAATTCAACTTAAAAAAAAAAAACAGAGCAAAAATCAACCTGTCCCTGAAACTGAAACAGACACAGAAATGTTGAAAAATAAAATCCTTTTCTATGTGGGCCCCATCCTTCCTGTCATTTAAATTAAATGTCAGAGGAAAAACTCTATCGTCTGAATTGTTTTCTTTCAAGAAGAGGCAGTCTTAAAGACAGACAGCATGAAAGGGGAAAACGGGCTGTTTTAATCTGCTGCTTTTTTTTACACTGGCTTTTGGATCACAATTCCCATAATCCACAGCACAGGTAGAATGGATGGAAGGTGATGTCCAGATGTTGTGCAGGGCCCGAAACTCCATTTCTGCAAAACTGAAGGCATGCCACACCCTTTTTTCCCATGTGCCTTTCCTTTTTTTACAAAAAAACAAAACTGAATAGAATAGCAATAGCACTTAGACTTATATACCGCTTCGTAGTGCTTTACAGCCCTCTCTAAGCGGTTTACAGAGTCAGAATATTGGCCCCAAAAAATCTGGGTCCTCATTTTACTGACCTCGGAAGGATGGAAGGCTGAGTCAACCTTGAGCCTCGTGAGAATCGAACTGCTGGCACTCGGCAGAATTAGCCTGCAATACTGCATTGTAACCACTGCACCACCACGGCTCTTTAATACAGAACAATAGAGTTGGAAGGGACCTTGGAGGTCTTCTAGTCCAATCCCCTGCTCAAACAGGAGACCCTATAACCTATACCAAGGGGGTCAAACTCGATTTCATTGAGAGCCGCATCAGGGTTGTGTTTGAACTTGGGGGGCAGAGAGTGGGCATGGCAAACTCAACATCACTTGTTGAGGCTCCGTTTTCGGCTGCTACAGCCTCCTGCAGCCCTCTGTCAGTGAAAATGGAGGCCCCTCCTGGCTCCGTTTTCACTGGCAGAGGGCTGCAGGATGCCGTCGCAGCCGAAAACAGAGCCTTGGGAGGGCCGTGCGCGGCCCTCCCGCACTCCATTCTCACTGGCAGAGGCACCACAGGCCACTCCTTCACTGTTTCCAGGGCAGCCCTGCGGGCCAGATCTAAACACCAAGCAGGCCGAATCCGGCCTGTGGGCCTTGAGTTTGATACTCCTGCTCTAGACTAGCTATACCTACCATATTTTTCGGAGTATAAGACGCACCTTTTTCCCCCCAAAAAGAGGGTGAAAATCTGGGTGCGTCTTATACTCCGAATGTAGCCCTGCCCAGCCTCTCAAACAGAGGTTTCAGAGGCTGAAAAAAGCCTCTGAAACGGAGCTTCAGAAAAAAAGCCTCTGAAACGGAGCTTCAGGAAAAAAGCCTCTCAAAAGGAGGTTTCAGAGGCAGAAAAAAAAAGCAAGGCGCAGAGCTCACAATCAACGAACCTGTTGCTAAAATTCACCTCTGAGAACAGCTGATTGGGGGTATTCCGGGAGCACGATCCACCCGCCAATCAGTTTTTTTCTTATTTTCCTCCCCAAAAACTAAGGTGTGTCTTATACTCCGAAAAATACGGTAATTCCTGCAAGAAGATGACCAGGCTAAGTCCGAGGGTAGGGGGTGGGTGGTGGGGATCAAACACATTATCAGCTTGGAGTCTCTTGGAGTCTCTATGCCTCTGAAAGACATAAGTCTAGGCCCACTGTATTTAATAATATTCAAGAGAAAATGAAGAAAAGAATGAGAAATAAAATAAAATAAAAATAAACCAACATCACCACAGCAACAAAACAATGAATATAACCTATGAAGAGAAGAAGAGGAGGTAGCTCTTCATGAGCCAGGTAGATGGACTGTAGGAGAGTACGAAGCAGAGCATGGAGGTGGAGTCAAGTGAGTAATCAGCCTGGAGTCCTTACATTCCCACAAGCGATCCCAGTCCAGCCCTCCCTTGAACTCCATCAACTCTTATCTAGCCTTAACACTCTAATCTAGTGTTAGTTGACTAGATTCTTATAGGCATGAGCAAATAAACCATCTTAACTGGAATTTAATGTGTGGTCCTGATACTTCATGCCTGACGCACACTTCCATTGGAAGACCAGGTTAAGGACAGATCATCATGGAGAAAATTTATCCATGTGGTTGCTAAAGAGCCAACGCTGACTTGACAGCACACCATTGTAGAAAGTTAGCACCCACCCCTCTCCTAGAAGAATGAAATATTCTAGGAAATATTAAAAAGGCAGAATATTATATTTCCCTGGATGAGAAAAGGAGAAACATGGTTTTGTTTTTTTGAGGCAGGAAGCAGATTCACTCTTAATAGCCCCCACCCTCCTCAATAGCCCACAGCAGATGTCAGCACTTAAGAGATAAAGAGATGGCTAGGTCTATTCATAAGCAAATACCCCAGGGGTGAAATCCAGCAGGTTCTGACAGGTTCTGGAGAACCGGTAGCGGAAATTTTGACTAGTTCGGAGAACCGGTAGTGGAAATTTTGAGTAGTTCGGAGAACCGGCAAATACCACCTCTGGCTGGCCCCAGAGTGGGGTGGGAATGGAGATTTTGCAATATTCTTCCCCCAGGAGTGGGGTGGGAATGGAGATTTTGCAGTGGGTGGGGGGTGGGGATCAAACACATTATGCCATGCCCACCAAGCCACACCCACCAAGCCACGCCCACCAAGCCACACCACACCCACCAAGCCACACCTACAGAACCAGTAGTAAAAACAATTGGATTTCACAACTGAAATACCTTCACCCAAGATCCAACAAAGGTAGGATTAGCCCCTCAGCCATAATAGGAATTGCCCAAAGCCCCTTCAATGCATCACCCAGCAAGATTCAAACAAGCCTGGGACACAGACAGCCTACAAAGTTAGCTAAGACCCCCACATAGCCCCCTGGGAGTCTGACAACCAATAGGATACATTTCTTGCACAGGAACAGGAAGCTCTAGGGCAAGGCCCAAGAGAGGGTATAAATATATATCTCTCTCTCTCTCTCCTTCATGTGGTCAGCTACCCAGAATCACACATGCTTGGTGGTTCTGCTTCACCATTAAACCATCCTTCCAAGCAGCCTCCATGTTTCCAGCGTCTTTCTCCCCACTTGGAACTGAACCCCGATGGATATTTCTTCCAACACCATCTCTCTGTCTTTCGTGTTGTGTTTTCTTTGCTTACGTCAATTGCCAAGAATCACGGTGGTAGAGGCATGGGGAATAAATCAATAAGGACAAGCATTGCACAAAGGGAAGTTTTACATCATAACCAACGTTACCATTCGTTCCAGAAAATGTGGACCTCTCAGGGGTTTCCCCCATGGCACAAAGACTAGTCTCAACTTGTCCCCAGGGTTTAAAATCGAGAGCCTGGTAACAACTTTCCTGCGGAAGAAACTTTATTGAAAGGCATGAGTTTTCATGAGCGGCAGCCCATGGAGGTATCCTCTCCCAGGCCACACCAAAAGTGTATTTAAAACCCCTGGGAGAATTGTGGTCACCCTCCCTGTTTAGACCAATGGTTAAGGAGACGGGCCTGTACACGGATCTCCAACCAAAGAGGACAGTTGATAGCCAGATTATAAACTCAGCAGGAGGCCTACCATTCACACCTGGCAGCAGCAGCTCCCTGAATCACCAATTCCCACACACATTTAGTCAGGCTATTTATTTATTTTTTATTCCACCGTTATTCCTTTGTAAGTAATTCAAGATGGCGAACATACATAATAATACTCTTTCTTTTTCCTATTGTGAACAACAACCCTGTGAGGTGGGTTGGGTTGAAAGAGAGGGGCTGGCCCAGAGTCACCTAGCCAGCTTTCATGCCTAAAGCGGGACTAGAACTCCCAGTCTCCTGGTGATTGGCTCAAAATCACCCAGCTGGCTTTCATGCCTAAGGCAGAACTAGAACTCCCAGTCTCCTGGTGATTGGCTCAAAATCACCCAGCTGGCTTTCATCCCTAAGGCAGAACTATGATAGTACTCACTGTCTCATTTCTAGGCCAGCACCTTAATCACTACACAAACTGATTCTCTAAGATCGGTTGCCTCCTTAGCTGTCACATTCACACATCACCTTAGCTAGGTTTCGGATGATTCCCTGCTCCTGTGGGTTGGGTTCTGTTTGACTGCACTCCACAAAACCAGAGAAGGGTTAATTTAGTCCCCAGGGCCAGAATGTCGTGTGAAGCCAGCCAACAAGCCTCTTGTGGTGCCTTAAATCCCCTCGAGAGCTGCAGTCTCCTCAATGTTACATTGTTCTGCGGCCCACCCGGGGATTTTAACAGCCCCTCTCCTTGACCTCCTCCTCTAGCCTACGGGATCCCCTCTGCCGCGCGCCTGCTGCCAAACCAGCGGCTCAGGAGCCCCGGCGGCGTCGGCGGAGGGGTGGGGGGTAGAGTTGCGGCCGCTCCCACGTTGTCGAGCAGCGTGGGAAGAAAACCCGTCTCCCCAGAGCGTCGGCGGCGAGAGAGTGACTTCGCTGGAAGAGGGTGGGTCTCTCTCTCTCTCTCTCTCTCTCTCCTTCCTTCCCTCTCCCCTCTTTCTCTCCCCCTCTCTTTCTTTCCTTCCCCCCTTCCTTCTCTCTCTCTCTTTCTCTCCTTTCCTCCCTCTCTCCTCCCTTCCGTCCCTTCTTTCTCTCCCCCTTTCTTTCCTTCCCTCTTCTTCCCTCCTTCCTTCCTTCCCTCCCGCTCTCTCTCTCCCTCCTTATCTCCCTCTCTCTCTCTCCTTCCTTCCCTCCCCTCTTTCTCTCCCCCTTTCTTTCCTTCCTTCTTCTTCCCTCCTTCCTTCTCTTTCTCTCCTTCCCTCCCGCTCCCTCCCTCCTTTCCTCCCCCCTCTCTCTCCTTCCTTCCCTCCCCCCTCTTTCTCTCCCCCTCTTTCTTTCCTTCCCTCTCCTTCCCTCCTTCCCTCTCTCTCTCTCCCTCCCTCCCCCCCTCTCTCTCCGCGAGATTGGAAAGATGACCGAAGGTAACCCCGGGTAACAGACGCGCGCTCGCCCCTCCGCCCAAGCGCGACGGTTGTCCCCGCACGCCAACCAATTGTGCCACCCACGTCCTGGCCGGCGCGTCTCCGCTTCTCGCTCCAGAAGACAGCTGCGCCCGCAGCTCGCGAAGCCGGAAGGGGAATCTACGGCGCAGGGAGGCTGCCTTCGCACAACCCCGTTGGCCGACTTCATTCATTGTTTGGCTTCGCACGAGATGCGGGGGGGGGGGACTAAACCCAGAGCTGGCTTCCCTTCCAGAGTTAAGCCGCCCTCCCTTCGCCGCCGAAACCTGCCCAACCTGAGCGTTTGGGGAGAATCTCCGGCCGTTGCACCTGACCACAAGTTAAGCGAGTCGTGTGAAGACAGCACAAGATCATCTTCTTTTCCTTCGGGCAGAAAACGTGTTTTTTTTTCTCATGTCCGGTGGGGGTGGGGGGTGGGGGGAAAGAATGACTCCTGGGTTTTAGACAAAGGGTCTTACTTGCGCAGATTTGATTTTTATTTTTATTTTTACAAATAGAATAGAATAGAATTCTTTATTGGCCAAGTGTGATTGGACACCCAAGGAATTTGTCTTTGGTGCATATGCTCTCCGTGTACATAAAAAGAAAAGATGCATTCGTCAAGAATCATAAGGTACAACACTTAATGATAGTCATAGGGTACAAATAAGCAATCAAATCATACTAGGGAACAATCAATGTAAATTGTAAGGATACAAGCAACAAAGTTACAGTCATTTGTGGGAGGAGATGGGTGATGGGAACGATGAGAAGATTAATAGTAGTGCAGACTTAGTAAATAGTTGACAAATAAAAATTATTTGTTTAGCAGAGTGATGGCGTTCGGGAAAAAAATCACCCTTGACAACTCCCTGACTTGGCCATAATCTGCTTTCTGGACAAGATCACGCGTGGTTGCTCACTGCCAGCCAACCTGCGTTCCCTAAACCCCGCTTTTGGGGGGCCCCTGAGAAGAAGTTCGCCCCTCTCTCTTTTCTCTCCTAGACAAACACCCCCCCCTCAAACTGCAGAAGGAACCCCGAGAATTCCAAGAAAAGCACCGGCCGAACCTCCCTCTCGGGCGCCGCTGGGCCGGGCGAAACGGCACAAAGAACACGGACGGTGTTCCCTGGGTAAATGAAACGTCCGCAAGAAAACCACCCAGCCTCAGAGAGCATCAAATAACGTCATCTCAATCCTGAGCGACGAATATTCTCCTTTATGGGTAGCACAAAGAGCAGAAAGGAGGCGCCAACCATGAGCAGAGTGCAATCAACTGAGCGGGGGGGGGGGGAGGCTGAAGAATAGGAAACACCCACCCCCGGTTAATTTTCCCTAACGCGCCTGCACACCGGTGTTTTTTTTGTTTTTCAGCAAACACAGCCAACCCGAGCAAAGCTGCTTGGCTGCCGGGGAGATGTTTGTCACACAAAGGAAGTCGCTTGCACGCGCGCCCTCACAAACACACACACACACGCGCCCGTCTCGTTGCCAAGGGCTTTTCGCGCCCTTCTGCACCCCACACGCACAAACGCACAAACGCACAACACCCGCCGCGTCCCCATTCATCTCCGCCACTGGGTCGCCAGCAACCACACAACCGCTACAACCGCTCCCGGCTTGTTGAAACGCTGAATCATCTCGGCGACGTTTGCATCTGCAGCCTGCGGAAAAGGGGGCGACCCGGTCGCTTACCGGCTCTTACAGCCAACTGCTCGCATCCTTTCTCCGCTCCGGCTCGGTGCAAGCCAGGGGCTAGAAAAACCAGCTGTTCCCATGCCCATAAATAAATAAATAAATAATAAATAAATAAATAAATAAATAAATAAATAAATAAATAAAAATCGGATGCTCCGAGGGAAACGACGAAGCAGAATCTAAACCGGCCGAAGTTGCTTTTTACACATCTGGATTTTTCCGAATCCGCGCTTGTAACGAAACGGGGATGACGACAATCGAGGCATCAAGAGAGGAATCTCCTCCAAGCCGCTTAAAGACGCTTAAAAATTCCGCCCCCGGCCGCCCAACCCAGCCCGGATTCCCTTCCATTCTTACCTAGGTTCTCGTTCCCACGGGTGACTGTATTCCACGTGTCACGGACGCCGTCCCGGGCTTGGGTGGACTCGCATCGCGCGCCTTCCGATCCTTAACAAACCGAGCAGGGAGGCGCGCCGATCAGCATAAGGCTGCGAGGAAAACATCATAATAAACTCATTCCAAGTAGCGATCCCTTCCCGACGTTTCTTTCGAGCCACTCGATTTTCTTTCTCTCTTTCTTTCTTTCTTTCTTTCTTTCTTTCTTTCTTTCTTTCTTTCTTTCTTTCTTTCTTTCTTTCTTTCTTTCTTTCTCTCTTTCTCTCTTTCTCTCTTTCTCTCTCTCTCTCTCTTTCTTTCTTTCTTTCTTCCTTCCTTCCTTCCTTCCTTCCTTCCTTCCTTCCTTCCTTCCTTCCTTCCTTCCTTGCCTAACTAAACTTCCTTCCGCGTCTTACAACTCGCTTCCACCTCGCTGCATCTCGCTTCACCTGTACCTGTTTTTATTTTGCACTGATCGGAGAGCCTCTCCCTTCTTCGGTTCTTCCTTCCCTTTCCCCTCCCCTCCCTCGCCTTTCTCCCCTCCCTCTCATTCAATCCCTCTCATTAAAACCCGCCTCTTTCGCCCGGACTAAGGTTTGGCCGGACCAACCCAAGCGCCTCTGACGTGATGGTCTTATCTCGGCTTAAGCCAATGGCGAGAAAACCGGGGCACCAGCCGAAATGACAGCCAAGAAGATTGACGGGCAGGGAGGGAAAGGGTTAAAACAAGAAAATCCGGGAAGGCGTGTCAAAACGGGGTGGGGCGGGGTGGGGTGGGGTGAGGCGGGGTAGGGTGGAAAGGAAGACAATGACAGAACAAAAAGAAATAGGGGAACAATAGCAAGAATAAGAGGAAAACTTAAAGGAGGCATAGAGGTTTGGGGGAATATCCCCCACCCCAAGTAAAGTTTTTAACAGGTTAACAGAGTTGGAAGGGACCTTGTAGGTCATCTAGTCCAACCCCCCACCCAAGCAGGAGACCCTACACCATTTCTGATGGATGGCAGTCCAGTCTCTTCTTGAAAGCTTCCAGTGATGAAGCTCCCACAACTTCTGAAGGCAACTTCTGTTCCATTGGTTGATTGTTCTCACTGTCAGAAAATTTCTCCTTATTTCTAGGTGGAATCTCTCCTTGATCGGTTTCCATCCATTATTCATTATCTGGCCTTTGGGTGCTGTAGAAAAAAGATTGACACCCTCCTCTCTGTGGCAGCCCCTCAAATATTGGAATGCTGCTATCATGTCTCCCCTCATCCTTCTCTTCACTAGACTAGCCATGCTCAGTTCCTGTAGCTATTCTTCGTTCATTGGCATTTTATTTATTTTTGATTATAGCAATAGCACTTAGACTTATATACCGCTTCACACCGCTTAACAGCCCCCTCTAAGTGGTTTACAGAGTCATCCTATTGCCCCCAACAATGTGGGTCCTTATTTTACCCATGTCGGAAGGATGGAAGGCTGAGTCAACCTTGAGCCGATAAGGATCGAACTGCTGAATTTGCCAGCAGGCAGCAGGCAACAAAAGTAGCCTGCAATACTGCATTCTAACCACTGCGCCACCACGTCTCATTATCTCACCTTTATTATTTTTTATAAATAATTCAAGGCAGCGAAACATACCTAATGCTCCTTCCTCCTCCTATTTTCCCCACAACAACAACCCTGTGAGGTGGCTTGGGCTGAGAGAGAGAGGGACTGGCCCAAAGTCACCTAGCTGCCTTTCTTGCCTAAGGCGGGACTAGAACTCACCATATCCTGGTGATTGGCCCAAAGTCACCTAGCTGGTTTTCATGCCTAAGGTGGGACTAGAACTCACAGTCTCCTGGTTTCTAGCCTGGTGCCTTAACCACTAAACTGGCTCTTTGACACACCAAGCCAGTAACTCTTGAAAGCATCCTGACACGTAGTCCATACTTGGAGTCTGTATTGTGGACAGAAGAAACTGAGGCTGAGAAGGCAATGTAACTCACGGACAAACCATACTTAACGTGTAGTCCTCAACAGAACTACATCCACATGGTGGGAAGTAAGTGGGGTACCCCAAGATTCTGCCTTAGGCCCAGTCAGCGGTGGGTTGCTCCCAGTTCGGCCCAGTTCGGCGGTGGGAGGCTCCACCCACCTGCCCAGGACACTTATGCGCATGCGGAGAAGCGGTGCATGCGCGAGCTTGCGTGTGAACCGGTAGTGACGGGATTTAGAGCCCACTACTGGGCCCAGTACTCTTTAATATCTTCATAAACGATCTAGATGAGGGAATAAAAGGGGAACTCATCAAATTTGCAGGTGACACTAAGCTGGTAGAACTAGCCAACACCCCAGAAGATAAGCTAACAATCTAAAAGGCTCTTGACGGACTTGAACCCTGGGCCTTATCTAACAAAATGAAATTCAGTGTAGATGAAAGTAAGGTTTTACACTTAGGCAAGAAAAGGCAACTGTACAGGTACAGACTAGGAGCTCGTTCAGGGGGTTTGAGTAGATGACCTCCAAGGTCCTTTCCAACTTGGTTATTCTGTTATTAAGGTTACTTAGACAAAATTTGAAGCCCATGATGAAGAAAAAGATACCCATCAAATTGTTCTCAACTCCTAGCGGCCACATCCATCCATGACCATTTATCCCTAACCAATTCCTTCAACTCTCTTAATGATATACTCATCTCTATTGTAATGGAGTCCATCGACTTTATGGGGGCCCAATGGCTCAGCGGATAAAGACGCCGAGCTTGTTAGCTCAAAAGCTGACAGTCCGGGTTCAAGAACCGAGTGCTGCGCGACGGGGTGAGCTCCCGTTCCTTGCTCCAGCTCCTGCTTATCTAGCAGTTCAAAAGCATGCAAATGTGAGTAGATAAATAGGTACCACTTTGGTGGGAAGATAACAGCATTCTGTGTACCTCAGCGTATAGTCATGCTGGCCACAAGACCACGGAGACATCTTTGGACAACACTGGCTCCTTCAGCTGAGAAATGGAGATGAGCATCCCCCCACTAGAGTCGGATAAAGGAAACTTTTACCTTTTACGTGTCTATGGAGATTCTCAGTCATCCAGGTCATGGTTGTCCCAAAGGTGTTTTTTCAAAAGGCAACTGGACTTTCTTGTTTTTTTCCTTGAAGACGTTTTGCTTCTCATCCAAGAAGCTTCTTCGGTTCAGAAGTTCAGAATCGAAGAAGCTTCTTGGATGAGAAACAAAACGTCTTAAAGAAAAAAAGCAAGAAAGTCCAGTTGCCTCCTGAAAAAGCACCTTTGGGACTTTACCTTTTACCTTCAGCTGTGGTGGCGCAGTGGTTAGAATGCAGTACTGCAGGCTATTACTGCTGCCAGCAGTTCAGCAGTTCGATCCTGACTGGCTCAAGGTTGACTCAGCCTTCCATCCTTCCGAGGTCAGTAAAATGAGGACCCAGATTGTTGGGGACAATAGGCTGACTCTGTAAACCGCTTAGAGAGGGCTGTAAAGCACTGTTAAGCACAGAGCTGGGTTCCTCCCGGTTCGGACTGGTTCACCCGAACCGGTAGCAACCTGCTGGTGACATCACAGTGATGTCACAGAGCTGGTTCGGTCGGTGCCAGTCCGTGGACGCTGCCATCTCTTTTTTGGAATTTTTTTTTGTCAAAAAAAATTATAATTTTTTTTCTTCTGCGCATGCACAGAAACCGAGTTTCCGGCACTGCGCATGCATCGCCATCTTGTTTTCGGCTTTTTTATTTTTATTTTTCGGCACTGCGCATGCACGTACCCACAAGGTGCAGCCACGCGGCAGCGACGTAAGTTAGAACCCACCCCTGGTTAAGCGGTATATAAGTCTAAGTGCTATAGTTATCCACTTTGCTACTGGTGGTTTTCTCTTCTTCTGTATCCTAACCAGATCCTTTAGGACAGCGGTTCTCAACCTGTGGGTCGCGACCCCTTTGGGGGTCGAACGACCATTTCACAGGGGTCGCCGTGCGCGTTAGCCCGCCATCTTGGTGCCACCGTCACTTGCAGGGGTGAAATGCTCCCAGTTCGGCCGTGCCTGCGGGTCGCCGGACAGCCAATAGCGACAGAAGCAGGAGACTTTGCCCACCCGCCCGGACGCTGCCATTTGGGTTCTTTTTTAAATCAAGTTAATGGCCTTTTAGGCTTCCTCCGCGTGAGGAGGAGTTCACTTTTTGAATAGTAAGAATTATATGTCACGGGGGGGGGGGGGCCTCAGGGTTTTAGAGGGTCGCAGGGGGGTTGCGGCATTAGAAAGGTTGAGAACCACTGCTTTAGGACAAAGTCTGGTTACAGACCATTTTGTGCAGGGACCGTGTTGATGCAACTCTCTTAACCTGAGCAGTGAATTCACTCCTTTTTTTTTTTTTCTGCATTTGCACAATCCGTTCAATGAGCAGCTAATCCTATCGGCTGGATTGTGCAATCCATTCAACCCTAATCAAACAGACTTTAAAACTTCACACGCTTGGCCTGTTGTGCACGTTCAACTATCTAATCTTTCACCAACCTGGCTAGGTCCAACGCACAACAAGCACAGCTGCTGAGGATGTGTGTGAGAAAAAACCCCTATCTCTCCAACAATTATCATTTTGGCCTTTCGCAAAATAGTCAAACATAAAACGTAGGAAAACCTAATCATCAATTTTGGGACTTGATGTCTATTTTGACCCTGAAAAGCTATGCTCAATTTATTCTGGTATATTGTGGGTGATAAGAGAAAGCTCTGGGAAATTAGAAGGAGAAGAGACTCAAATTTAAATACCAGATAAAGGTTAACTAAAAACAGAGTTCCAACACAGCACTTATCTGAGTTCCAACACAGTCACAGCTGTTCTCACTTCTGGATGACTTCAAGTGAGACGGATTAAAAACTAGCACATCAGAGAGACGTCCACAAAACTAACACCAACACCAACACCGTGCCATGAAATAGTGCTTCATCAGACTACATCCCAGGTTGCTTTCTGAAATTTAAATGCAGCGTTTTTTCCCTGTTTACAAGCAGCCCAGCTCCATCTATCCAGAATGTACGTTCAATATCCGAGAGGCTGCCACAAAGAAGAGGGGGATCAACTTAATTTCCAAAGCACCCGAAGGCAAGAAGCAAACAAGATAGAAATTAATCAAGGAGAGAACCAACCTAGAACAAAGAAAAAAATTCTGACAGTTAGAACAATTAATCAGTGGAAGGACTTGCCTCCAGAACTTGTGGGTGCTCCAACACTGGAGGTTTTTAAGAAGAGATTGGACAACGCTTTGTCTGAAATGGTTTAGGGTTTCCTGCTTGAGTGGGGGTTGGACTAGAAGACCTCCAAGTTTCCTTCCAACTCTATTATTCTGTTATTCTGTTGCTTCCAAACACAGGTCAAAGGCATTTAGGGATGAGAATGGTGGTGTTCACTATATCCTTAAATGCTTAAGATACATCATGAACTAACAAGAACTTTCTCTTCTTCTATCTAAAACCTCTCTTTCTTTTTTCTTTAATTTTATAGTTTTTTCTTTGACATACATAAGTGCTTAGTGAACAGTGTATTGTCTGGGTCAATGTACTTTATACACAATACTAATAACAATAATAATAATACTATTTAGGTATACATGGTAATAATCTTTCAACTTCTAACATTTACGTATACATACTAATTATAATATATTGTATTATGTAGCAGTATACATAATATTTTCCCAATTTCTAATTTCTACGTCTATTTTCTAACCCTTAATAAAGCAAATCCCATATTAAGAAGTATTCTGTAATCTATCCATCATCTCTTGCTCTTTTTAGTATTTCAACTCTTATTGACTTTTTGACAAATGTCCAATGCTCCTCCCTTGAGATCTTGTATCCCCTTACATCACTCATATTTAGTCTATTTCATCTGCCTCTACATCTACCTCTCGTCGAATCTCTAGAGCCCCCATCAATAATTCTTTCATCAACTCTATTATTCTGTTATTCTGTTGCTTCCAAACACAGGTCAAAAGCATTTAGGGATGAGAATGGTGGTGTTCACTATATCCTTAAATGCTTAAGATACATCATGAACTAACAAGAACTTTCTCTTCTATTTAAAACCTCTCTTTCTAAAAACACACACAATGATAAGGAAACAAGAAACAAGGAGGAAGACAGAACCTAAAGAGGGAAAAAAAATCTACTCCAATTCTTTTTTGTTTGTTTACGTATTTTAAAAGTGGAATTTCATGTAGGTCAGAGGTGGTATTCATCCGGTTCGGACCGGTTCGGGTGAACCGGTAGTAGTTACCTGCAGGTGCCGCCCACCTGCTCCGGTGCTATGCCATCCTATTTAGGCACGTTTTCAAGCCGCGCGCATATGTGCAAGCCGCATATGTGAGCAAAGCATATGCGTGGAAGGCCACACACATGCGCAGAAGGTGTGCGCACAACTGAAGCGCGCGTGCGTGCATGCTCACATTTGTGGTGCTGGGTGAACTGGTAGAGAAGGTATGTGAATCCCACCTCTGATGCAGGTGTCTGTTAGGTATGCCAAAAAGACAGAAGAGTTTATTTTATTTTTATTTTATTTATTTTATTTATTTATTTATTTGTCAAACATGTACAAGATAGCAGGTATAGGTATAATCATAAACATAATCAAAGTGAATACAGATAGATGAAGACAATAGGACAGTAGGACAGGGACGGTAGGCACGCTGGTGCGCTTATGCATGCCCCTTACAGACCTCTTAGAAATGGGGTGAGGTCGACAGTAGACAGTCTACGGTTAAAGTTTTTTGGGTGTGGGGAAGAAACTACAGAGACAGGGAGTGAATTCCAGGCATATAGATGAAGACAATAGGACAGTAGGACAGGGACGGTAGGCACGCTGGTGCGCTTATGCATGCCCCTTACAGACCTCTTAGAAATGGGGTGAGGTCGACAGTAGACAGTCTACGGTTAAAGTTTTTTGGGTTTGGGGAAGAAACCACAGAGTCAGGTAGTGAATTCCAGGCATTGATCACTCTGTTGCTGAAGT
>QLTV01000770.1:4265061-4281946 GCA_003457575.1 Thermophis baileyi | reverse complement strand
CCACAAGTCTTAAAGTTGCCAAGGTTGGAGACCCCTGGTACAGATTACATCTTCCTGTTCCTTTCATAAAGGCGAGGAAAAGAATATATCAGAGTAGATATGTATGTGATTCTGTATAATATGTCCCAGTTCTGAGCAATTTAATATATTAGCATGTTCCAGTTAAGGTAATGATGAATTATAAAATCAAGTGAGTATTGCATAGGAAAAAGTTCACCATAACAATGTCACTCAGAGAAAGTCAGATATTAGTCTCCATCTTGAGAAAATCACATTATCTTGATGGAAGACAGAATTTGTTTTTCATCTAACTGGAGGACGAATAATTCTCTGAATTGTGTCCTTTATAGCCTGCCAAATTTCTTCAAACCTCTTCTGAACCTCCATTTTATTTTAAAATATGTTTTAATTATTTCAAGATCTGTTGCGTCCATCCCATTTTGTCCTATTCAATTAAAGATAGCCCTCAAAGGACAACCATTCGTTCAGCAATGGTTCAAGGTTATGTCATGGTCCCCAAAACAATTGCCACTGTAGCACCCCACAATAACGTGATCAGAATTTGGGCGCTTGGCAACCTGCCCGTACTTAAAACCGTAGGGATGCTTAATTCCCTCCAACTGCCTACTCTACCTCCCATCCCTGCCGTTTTGGCCAGCCTGTTGGTCTTGCCACCCTGTACTTGCTGGCCCTGTCACCCTTACCGTACTGTGCTTGCCATCCTTGTCATGCTGCATTCACTGGCCATGCCGACTGTGCAGCCCCCAGTAACTTTCACTACCTCCTTCTTCCTGCAACTGCTTCTGAGACACGCCTGGTCTGGCCATTTGTGAGGCAGCTGATGGCTATGCTAAACCAAGTTCCCAAGGCTGTAACTGCCCTTTGTCCAAATCATTTGTAAACTTCTTGAGATGTTTTGGAGCTTCACATGGGTCCAGCAGGGCCAGGGGAACACAGCTGGATTGCTGTTGTTAAGCAGTGAGTTGATGTGACATTACACTACAACCACATTGCTTAGTGTTGGATATTCAGGTCCCAATTGCCATTGTAACTAGTTGTAAATTTTATTTGGTGGCATTCTGCTGGTGAAGGAACAGGTCAAGGAAATGGGAAATGATTTTAGCAATTTTTTATTTACTAAAAGTAATGTGGAAAGAGTAGTCTTAGATCAATCAAGAGAGAAGAAGAGGAATTGCCATTTCACTGACAGATTATTTTTGTGAAAAATCTGCTATATCCCAATATATTCTGTAATTCAGAAGTGTTGGCTCTTTTTAATACTTTGTTTTTCCTCCTTTTTTTTTTTTTAACAGCATGGACTTTGCAATCAGTAAACTGAAAAAAGCTGGCAATCAGCCTGGCTATTATGTTCTTCGTTGCAGTCCAAAAGAGTTTAATAAATACTTTCTTACCTTTGCTGTGCAGGTTAGTATTAAGGAACCAGATTTCTAACTGCTTTGCTTATGCTTAAAACAAAATTTCAGTTCCTTTTATTTTGGATATATATATTTTTTTAATCTATTGCTTTTCTTGACTCTTGGGGGAGAAAATCATCCTTTGTTTTCAGAATAACATCAGTAGTTATGTTTTGAGAATAGCATATTGTAGTTATGAAAATTGGCAACAAATTGGACCAATATTTTATTATTTTTTCCCATTTACTCTCACTGTTAATTCAAGTGCCAAATAATATTTAAATTTTCAGAATTTGGTTGTGATTTATATCCATTTGTGTGAATTTGCCAATAGAACAGTAGCTTAGAAAGAGATACAGGAAGTCTCAGGAACTTCTTAGAGGAACTTCTGAAATGGTTTAGCCTCAGTTCTTCCTTCAAAAGACACAGCACAATATTTATTATTCAAGAATAACGTATCAAGAAGTGATAGGTTTCTTCATTTGTTAAAAAAAAGTATATTATTCATAAGTATCTGCAATTTACCGTACTTTAAATACATTTTGAAGAGCATGCTGCTGGTGTTCTCATATATTTAGCCTCTTAAGTTGCCAATTTTTGTGTCTATTGCTATTGTGATATTTCTAAGCAGAGTGCAAAGCAATTAAAAAGATTCAGGTTCAGAGCTTGCTTTATAAAACATCAAAATGTTTGCTATACAACTTTATTTGTATATACTAAAGGAATTCTTAGCAGTACAGTTCAGTTCCTTTGCATTAAACAAAGCTGAAGTGTTGAGCTGTGTCAATCCTTTGTTCCAGCAAGCTTTGTTGTAGATTAAAACAAAATTAGGCTTGCATTAGATGGCATTTATAGAGCAGGTAAAATCGACCAGATTTTACATTTTGCATCTGTAAATATTAATGTCATCATAGCTGGATATTCAGAGTAAAATTAAAACATAATTTTGTTCCCTCCACCAACATATTCCATTGTTTGTAATGGAGTTTGTGTGATGAGTGAAAGTTAGAAAGCTACAAAGGGACCAGTAATGAACTAGAATGAGTCATGTCCTACCCAGCCATTCCTTTGCCATAAAAACTGTTCTTTTCTATTCTCTCCATTTTTGTATTTCACTTGCGCATCCAATATGGCTACAAGGTATATTCCTAGTCCTGATCGCCAAATTAGAATTATGCATGACATTTGATTAAATTTACAAAGTTACAAATAAAAGTGTTGAATTGAAGTATCATTTTTAAACTTTCCTTAAATTTTGCAGCAAGACAGCATAATTGATTATAAACATTGCTTGATAACAAAAAATGAAAATGGAGAATATAATCTCACTGGAACTAGAAAAAGTTTTACCAACCTTGTGGATTTGTTGAATTGTTACCGTACAGAAACTGTCCGATCGGATAGTATGATTTTCCAGTTTACCAGATGTTGCCCTCCAAAGCCAAAAGGTAAGCAATTTGAATTTTATTTGTTGAGGATGATAGTATTGTGTGGCTAACTGAACTACAGAAATAGCTGTCATTTGAGAAAAATATAAAGACCTACGTTAAACAATAAAAGAGCAGAAGTTTTAACAACACGGTTCTCAGCAGTATAGGCAAAACAAAACTCCTTAAAAATTCTCAGCCTTTCCACCTTATCTTCTTACAGCCCAGGTCAGACAGCTGCACTTTCTCTCTTACAATCCACAAATTTGTTGCAATATTTTCTTTTCTCCAGTAGATGGCACTCTCCACTCCGCAATATGCTCACACCAGCTGATTGTCAAAGTTGTCAAAAATAACTTTAAACACACACACACACACACACACACACACACACAAGGATTAATAGACAAGATTAGATAGATGAGATGAGGATAGATAAAGAGGAAAGGAGGGGTGAGGAGCAGTTGCTGTCTTCCTCCTTCACTGCAGAGAACATTTTGCCATGTAGAAGGATGCTGTTCAAAATACTGAAGCTCCATTTCGCAACCCCCCACTGACCGATATAATTGGATCTTTTGGAGTTTGGGAACGATTTCATTCTCAGTCCAGATTAAGTTCCACATTCCTGCAATAAAAGTTATATGCTCCACTCAGTGTCCAGAATGCATGGCACAAGTGATATTTGTGTACACATATTTGTGATACATTGGGATTAGGATAAGGAGGAAAGTAGTAAAAGAAGAATGTAAGTTGCTAACCCTAAAATATAGGAAATGTTTAAGTTGTTCCATCCTCCACTAGAGGATTCTAAAATCTGTTCGGATTCCGTGCACTGTTGTTATGCATGCTTAGCTTTGGAGCTGCTGTGCTCTGGACACTTTGAAAATGCTTCTTAGATAAGAAGCGAAACGTCTTCAAAGAAAGGCCAGTTGCCTCTGGAAAAAAAGCACCTTTGGGAGATACATAATTGTATTTTTATTCCATGGCTGCTTCTTTCCCCATTTTTGTTAGATCGGAGGGGAAGTTAGGCCAAGAGTTGCAATGAGGACCCCACAATTACCCAGTTTTATTAATCAAAATTTAGATAGGAAGCTATGTAAATTTACATAGAAATTTACATAGGCTGAGTGCAGAATATTGTATGTAGTAATTATCAGCTTTTGCTTTGGTTAAAAGTGAAACAAAGTAATATATTGTCTAACATTTTTAGTTACATATTCAGGGGTTTGTATTTGCATGTTGTTTTTCATTTTTTATTTGTAAATGAGCCATCTCCCATAGACCCTTCTTAACATTCTCTATCAGCTTATATAATAATTATCTGGTGGAAACCATTTATATATTGGGCTAGAAGACAAGCCAGTAAAATATGGTTGTGTGAACTTAACACTCCATTGACTTCCTCTTGCAGATAAGTCCAACCTTCTTGTCTTCAGGAGCAATAGAGATTCTGATATGCCAACATCACCTACTTTGCAGAGACATAATAATGTCAATCAGATGGTTTTTCACAAAATTCGGAATGAAGATCTTATCTTTGTAAGATTAATACATTAGTATTCTTGTTTTAGCAGCACCTTAGAATTAAGTTCAATTAATTTAAATATCCTTGAGCTTTTTCTCAGTGGTATGTGCTACTAGAAATAATTTCTACACTATTGCATTTACCGAAAGCTGGATGTTTATTATGATAAAAACATATAAATATAAGATGTAAGGTTCCCCCTCATTATTCATTGAAAATTGAATTTTATTTACTATGTAAGTACATTCATTAAGATAGGATGTTTTATCATTTCCTTTTTAAGATAGATTTGTGCTTTTATTAAGATAAAGATGAATTCTTGAGCTGTTATTGTTACAGCTCTTCCCACCCTCAGTTTATAGTTCTTTAGTGTTAAAAAATGAGGCTATTTAATTTGGTATCTAAAAATATCTCTGTGTTCCAAAGCAGAGTTCCCCAACCTTTCCGACTTTGCGGACTAGGGGCAGGGGAGAGGGGAGGGTTCCAGAAGTGGTGAGTGAGTGCGCCCATGCATGCATCCCCACTTGTGTGAGCGGCGGGAGAGCACACATGCGCAACTCAATTTGCATGAGTAGCAGGCACATGCGCCCACCACTCATGCAAATAGATTGCACACGTGCTCACTCATTTCTGCGGCCTGGTTCCAATTAATTTTTACTTTTTACATGTTTGATTGTTTTTCACGTGCCCTGAAATGCTTGACTAATCTTTTCCTTTAATCTCAAATTTTGGCTTTTTTGTTTCTGTTTTTTTGGGTAGAATGAAAGCCTTGGACAGGGCACCTTCACTAAAATTTTCAAAGGAGTAAGGAAAGAAGTAGGAGACTATGGTAAATTGTATCAGACTGAAGTCTTGCTGAAAGTTCTGGATAAAACACACAGGCATTACTCTGAGGTTTGTATATTAATTTAAAAAGTCCTATTGATTAATATTAATTAAAAAATGCTACTTTTTAAGTACTGGCTATGATAATGGTTTGAAATGATATACAGTGAAACAAAGCATTAAAAAGCATCACAACTGAAAGGAACAACCAAGATGCATGTCAAATTTATTTGTTGATAGCCATTTCTTAGTTGAATAAACCTGATGAATTTTCCTTTATTGAAAAGTATACAAAGTTACTCACATTTTAGATATACAGTAAGATTTTGAATATCCAAGAGACAAAAATAGATCTGAGTGGCAGCTTTTCTTCTTTCTTATTCTCCCACGAATGGTTTAAGCGAAATAATTTATACAAAGTATACACTTCCATTTCCTAAAGTTGCAGAATTTCAGCTTTTCAGTACTGAATTGGGGCTGGCTTAGAGATTGTACTAAAATATTACACCTACTCTAAATAAATATACTTTAATCTATGTACTTTAATAAGTTGATCTCATGATTTCAGAAAAATAAAAATGTAGATTTCTCCTTCCAGTCTTTCTCATGGTAGTGCAGACTGGTTTGTTGTTTATTGCTGGCTAGCAGTTCTGATAAATTCTGATGTTATGAAGTTGATTATTCCATGAAAACTTTTAAGAGATATTGATTAAATGTCTATACCAAATAGGAATTAAGATGATTCTGCACCATCAACAGTTAGGAGGTAAACTGTCTGTATCAGCTTTTTCCATGCCTTCTGAAAGCAAATGTGTTGAATTGGATAATACGATACAGCTGATAAAAGTTCTCTATGAAATTTTGTCTTTTGACTATAAAAAATTCTGTACCTTGGAATTCAAAAGCAATTTGTTAATTGTTCCCATCTTTGTTTTGTTGAATCTTATTTCTATATATCAGTATGCCATCTACAGTATTATGACCCAATATGAAGAGCATTCAGATGCTCATCACAAATTTACCTCTTGCCAGTGAATGACACTGTTGTCAGTTCTCCCTGATAAAACCAGACAGGAAATACAACAAGATGAACTGATTCTATTTTAATTAACAGAATTTTGCGAGTCTGAAAGTACAAAGTTCCCACTGCCATTTGAACCATTAGGGTGGGTCCTTTCTTTCTCTGACTATTAAGCCCCTCGAGGTTTCTACCTCTCTTACCTGGTAGTTTCCTGGGTAGCATCTCGTCCTTTCGTTTCCCAATCCCACTGACACATTCCACTACATCTATTATTAAAGTACTTGTTCATGGTGGCAAATGAATTCCGAAACAAAAATTCTGAGACCAGTCCTGCAGAATTAATTGTGCAACAAGTAGAAGTAGCAGAAGACGGGGAATGAAGTGGTATGACAATATAACTGAATTAATTCCAACCAGTTCTTACTTTGACTCACTTTCTAATTGTTATCTTTTTCTTGTAGTCTTTCTTTGAAGCAGCAAGCATGATGAGTCAGCTTTCTTACAAACATTTAGTATTAAATTATGGAGTTTGTGTCTGTGGAGAAGAAAGTGAGTAAATCCAGTTAATGGTTTGTACTCTGATTAGAGTTTTTTTTTCCCAGAGTTCTTTCTATAGTAGAGATACAGTATTTGAATAATGAATAAGGGCAAAAACATGAAATAGTGAAGGTTTTACTCTAGCCACATTTGTGTAAAACAATTATGCGTTTTATTGAAAACAGAAAAATGCCGTTAAGTCGATGCTCTCTGAGTTTGATTGCTTTCTTGCAGATGTTCCAATACCAAAGTAGGCAACATCTCAGTGCTAGCATTGATTATGTTATCTAATTTAGTAATGAAACATCTGCAAGAAAATAACCAGGCTGAGCTGCAAATGTTCTATTGGTACATAAGACTCCTGCTGGATCAGACCAACCATTCACTTACTATAGTAATAGAACCAAATTGAAGCTTTCAAGATGATCACAAGTGTAAGTTGGTAACAGCCCTTCTCTATAGCAACTGGGTTTCAAAGAATACAACCTGTGATCGGTAGTCATTGATAGCTTCTCCCTTTAATTGCCCAATCTCCTTTTAAAACTTTTTAAATTAGCGGTCCTCATTATACCAAATAACAATGAATTCTAATATAATGACTATTGTGTGTTTTGAAAGTGTGTATATGTGTGTGAAAGTTATTTTTGATTAAGTGCTCAATGCCTTTTTGCTTCATGTTGGCGTTCATTTTTGCTTCATTAAAAAATTGAACTGTCTAAGATAATAACTTTGCATCATATCCACACGATAGCCCATTATTAAAATCTCTTAATCATCTTCTTATCCATCAAAACTACTTTGAAAAGTAAGATTGTATGGCTTGTATTATACCTGTCTGAAAATCACAGCAGACCTGGATATTCTGATTATTTTGTTCCTTACACTGAAATCTTGAAATGGACTGCTCCTGAGATTTACCAGAAGATAATAAAATTGTGTGTCCCACCAACCAGATTTTTTAAGGGCAAAATGTCAGTTTTATGAAGAACCACCTGCCTTCAAGGCGAGAGGGTATTGGATAAAAAGTTCATTAAATCGTAGGAAGGGTAGAAAGAAGCACCAAAAATTGACCCAAAGTGAACATTAAGAGGAAATTACAAATTCACGATGGCAGAACTCATACACCTGTTGTGATTTTTTCTGCTGAGTATGGAATAAAGAGTCTTGTGCAGCCTGTATGTTGGAGAACCTTGAGCTAATACCAGTTTAGTGAAACCATGCCAAGTCAAAATCTGGGAAAATCTGGTGGGATCTTGTCAGTTAACACATTCATTTATCATGTCGAGATGTCATAAGCAAGTAGAAGCTTGTGGCTAAATTGGTCTGAAGTTGTAATTCACCTTTGCTTATGTAGGATGCTTGATCAAACACTTTTTGGATCTGCTGCTTTGTATTTGGTATTGTGGGGAAAAAATTATGCTTAGCTCTGAGTCAGCAAAAGGAAATTCACATCTTCCAGTAATGTGTAATAAATAGAGGGAGATGAGGTCGTTTTGCTGTAATTCAGGTGGCTTAGCTGGCAAAGTACTAGAAAAGATTTGATTACCATCCTAAACCGCTGAAAAAGTAATTGGTGCTTACCTGAATTTAATCTTGCACACATTTGGCATCAGCTTCAGTTGTTATTAATACTGTCCCCAACTTTTCAAAGACAGGATGGAGTTTGAGAAATTAATAGAAGACTGTGTTGATCTATTCCATAACATACAGTCATATTAAGTACAGGTAGTTCTCAACTTGCAACCATTCATTTAGCAACCGTTCAAAGTTACAACGGCATTGAAAAAAATGGCTTATGGCTGGTACTCACATTTACGACCATTGCAGCATCCCCACATTCATGTGATCACAATTTAGGTGCTGGGCAACCAACAAGCATTTATTATAGTTGCAGCATCCTGGGGTGATGTGATCACCATTTGTGACCTTCCCAGCCAGCTTCGAACAAGCAAAGTAAACAGGTAAGCCTGTTCACTTAACAACTGCCTGGTTTATTTAACAACTGCAGTGATTCGCTTAACAATGGTGCATAAAGATTGTAAAATTGGGCATGACTCACTTAAGAACCGCCTTACTTAGCAATAGAAATTCTGACCCCAATTGTGGTTTCAAGTTGAGGATTACCTGTACTTGTATTTGATAATGCTCCTGAGTGTGTTTTGTCTGGCTACCTAGAAGAAGTTGTGTTCCATATTTTGGCATTTTTACGGAAAGAATATATGAAAGCAGCTTTATAATCTGTTCCGTTTCCGAGAATTATTTAGCATTAATTATTCTAGGAGTGAGAGCTTCAATTTAAGTAATTTACAGTGTATACTGCAGTACATAAGAAGATTAACTAGTGTGATAATTAAAAGTTACGGTTTGAATTCCACTGTGTTATTATATATTTCTTATCAGATATTCTGGTTCAGGAGTATGTAAAATTTGGATCATTGGATACTTACTTGAAGAAAAATAAAACTTCTATAAATATTTTGTGGAAATTAGAAGTTGCAAAACAGCTGGCAATGGCAATGCATTTTTTGGTAAGTTCTTTTTCATTTTTATTGGTATTGGTAAAAATTCTTTTAAGTTTACTCAGGATATTTCAGGCTTTTGGTTATAATTATCCATTTTCATAAACTTCTCATTGTTGGAATATTATTTAGTTAGTGTATTTTTCGGACTATAAGACGCACCTGACTATAAGACGCACCTAAATTTAGAAGAGGAAAACAACAACAAAATTTTTTGGCCGCGCGCCCCATTTTCAGGGCTTTTTTGAGGTTTTTTTTCGGCCTGTTTTCAATGCTTTTTTCAGCCCGTTTTTTGGAAAAAATGGGCCAAAAAAGCCTAAAAACAGGCTGAAAAAAGCCCCGAAAACGGGCCGAAAAAAGACCTAAAAAAGGCCCAAAAACGGGACGTGCAGAGGCCAAAAAACAGCCGGCGGGTGGGCGGGGCTTTGGCAATATTCGGTCCATAAGACGCACAGACATTTTCACCCCCTTTTGGGAGACAAAAAAGTGCGTCTTATAATCTGAAAAATACGGTATTTGGAATTTGAGTTTGTATTTTTTTCATAACTTGGATATTGCTGATAAACAAATACAGGAAACTGCTTTTTCTAGGATGAGAAATCAGAGTTATGCAGGCCTACCAGCTATTGAATAATGGCATTAATTTCACTTGGATTAAAAAAAAAACCTACTATATGGAAATTCCGAGCTGGCTATCAACCATGGAAGCGATGACCCATCCAAATACCATAGACCTTCATAAAATGGTCAGATATTCAGAAATTTTAGATGAAAGAGGAGATTTAAAATCAGTTCAAAAATTGAAACAACAAGGAATTAATATCGATTGGTGGCCATATTTCCAAATTAAATCAAGATTAAATGAGGATAGAAAACAATTCAGTATACAAAGGAAACAATCAGAGTTAGACAAAATTTTATTAGGACAGGAAAGGAAAACAATAACTAAATTATATAAATTCTTATTAAAATATAAAATGGAGGAAGAAATAATAAAAGGGAAAATGATTAGTTGGGCCAAAAATTTTGGGCATAATATAACTCTGGAACAATGGGACAGACTCTGGAACAAAAATTATAAACTCACAAAAGCAACTAATTACAAAGAAAACCTTTACAAGATGTACTACCAATGGCATCTACCTCCAGCGAGATTGGCCAAAATGTATTCAAATCTATCTCCCAAATGTTGGAAGTGTAACTATAAAATCGGATCATATTACCACATGTGGTTGACCTGCCCCGTCATAAAGAAATTTTGGTGTAAAATTCAGAAATGGTTAGAGGAAATTACAGAACAGAAAATAAATTTGAAGCCGGAAATATTTCTGCTGGGAATACTGGACCTGAAAATCGATAAAAAATATTATTACATTATATTGCATATACTTACCGCAGCTAGAATTAGCCTTGCACAATATTGGAAACAAATTGATATACCCACCGAAAATATAATAATTAGGAGAATTTTGGATTGTGCTGAGCTAGATAAAATGACTATGGAATTAAATGAGAGAGAGGATTCGGAATACTATGAAATCTGGAGTAAACTATATGATTGGCTTGAAAAGAGAAATCAAACTAGTAAATAACTAAACTAGTACTGATGAATTTGTTTTAGTATAAATTGGATGTAAATTAAAAAAAGGGAAAATATTAAGATGTTTAGTCATGTGAAAATATTATATCCATGTTAAGGAATAGTAATTAATCATGTAAATGAATAAGATTATATAAGTATAAGATTATTGTCGATATGAAATGCTGTATTACAACCCTAGAGGTTACGTAGTGTATTTTGTATTGTGTTGTTTAGTTTTGTCTATTTTTCATATATGTCTTTTTATGTCGCTTTTTAAATGTAAATATCCAAATAAACTATTTTTTAAAAAATAATTTCTCTTTTGGAAACTATGCATTAGTTTGTTTTAGGGCAAATTGTATATTGGGCCAATTTCACCAAGCTATGACTTTTAGGGTCATGTTTTCTGTCCCCCTCCTTTCTAACCTTTATACACCACTGAATGTTTCTACCATGCCCAGGTGAAGGATTTTCACGTCAGTGCACTACATAAATGCACTATATAAAGCTTGAATTGAAATCTTTCCTTTAGCCTATAGCAAGAAGAGGCCAACTGAGATTTGGAAATAAATCACAGATTTTTTAGATGTAGTGCATATTAATCAGGCAGTGCAACACAAAGTGCAACCAGTTGTCTCCTAAATATCTTCCATGCTCCCTGCTAAATTAGATGGTGCAGTTCCCATTTTGGCAAGGTTTAGGAACCACTTACAGAATGTCTTATTCTCTGGTTTCTGTATTGATATTATAATCATTGGAGAAAGGCTGTTCTAAAATCACCATGTTCCTATAGTGCAGAGCTCTCCAAAAATGTCCAGCTGAGGAATTCTGGGAATTGAAGTATACAAGTGTTGAAGTTCCCAAGTTTGGAGACCCCTGCTACAGTGGTTGGGAGCTGTCTGGATTGAATCCAGAATAGGAGCTTTGCAGTTGCTGGGGCATTAATATATTAAAAGAGGATAGATAAATTGAAGAAATTAGAAAGAGTTTTAACCTCCCTTCCCTTTTTATCCCACCTATCTCAAGATCCTAAATACTGCATATGTGACCAGCAAGCTTAACACAGTGGCATATCTCTGAATTAGAGAAGAACTGTACACTATATTACAGTTTTTAAATCTCTTTATGATTAATATTTTTAAATAGTATTTTGAAGTAAACACAGCTTGTCTTTGAAAAGTTAGTGAAATGCAGACCACTACATCATATTTAGTAGAATAATCAAATCTTCACCTTTATCTTTTTCAGGAGGATAAAAACCTCATACATGGGAATGTATGTGCAAAAAATATCTTGCTTATCAGAGAGGAAGATAGGAAGTCTGGGAACCTTCCTTTTATCAAACTTAGTGATCCTGGTATCAGCATTACAGTTTTGCCAAAGGACAGTAAGTCTCTGACTCCCCAATTTGAACACACTATGAAAATGTCATGTGCATGGCTTTCTTTCTCCAATTTCACTGATTATTTTATTCCAGGGAATTCCTGTTTTCCTTTGTATTTTCAGGATGAACCTTCTACAATTGTGGGACATATTTTAATCATCATACTGCTAACAAATTATGCTGTTTAAAATTGCTTGCATTTGTAAATATGTCTTTCTTATGAGATGATGTTGCATACCGCAAAATGATGCTGAAAAAAGTATAAAAATATCATAGAATGTAAGCTCAAAGTATTTATTTGCAGTATATAGCAGTTAATTTCTTCAGGGTCAGAATGCTCATAATCTATTGGTACAAATCCGGCAGAATTACACAGCTGTTCTTGCTTTGTAACTAGTAGTGTCTAATATATAGAAGCAAGTATATTTTATAGCAAAGAATTCAGTGCATAAACAACATATATACAACAATCATGTCATTCTTACCCAAAGGCATTTGCTTTCTTAACAAAGTTAATTATCTACTAAACTGATCTTTATTTTGCTTTGTTATTTTTTTTCTTTTCTTCCTTTCAGTCGTGTCTAATTCTCATAGATCACCTGGACAAGTCCCTGCAGTTTTATTGGCAAAGCTTTTCAGAAGCGGTTTGCCATTGTCTCCTTCCTAGGGCTGAGAGAAAGTGACTGGCTCAAGCTCACCCAGACAGCTTCATGTCCAAGGCGGGACTAGAACTCACTACTAACTTTTTATTAACTTCCCTTCAAGAGCTTATAAAATTGGAAAGCAATTAAAACATTCCAGGAATCTTTAATCTAAAATTTTTATAATTCCTTCCCAGTAAAAATTCACTCTTTTTCCCCCCCCATGGTCAGTTCTTCTGGAGAGGATTCCATGGGTGGCCCCAGAATGCATTGAAAGTCCCAAGCAGTTGAGCCAGGCGGCAGACAAGTGGAGTTTTGGGACAACTCTGTGGGAAATCTGCAGTGGAGGAGACAAACCTCTCAATGCACTGGATTCTCAAAGGGTAAGACGCATTGAGTAATCTCTGTCCCTCTACAACAGTGGTTCCCAATGTGGGGCCCATGCCCCACAGGGGGGCAATTTGATTTTTAATGGGGGCAATTGGAACTTTGTTTAAACCAAGTTAATGGCCTTTTAGGTTTCCTCCACGTGAGTAGGAGTTCACTTTTTGAATAGTAAGAATTATATGTCACGGCGGGGGGAGGGGGGGCATCAGGATTTTAGAGATGCTTAGGTGGGGCATGGCCAAAAAATGGTTGGGAACCACTGCTCTACAATGAAACTTGCTAGATGCTAATGCACACTGGTTGCTCTCACATTTGAATACAGTTTCTTCCTGCGGCTCCCTCTTACATTAATGTCTAGAAAATAGTTTTTTACCTACTGGCAGGTCTGATTTCCATGCCTGCCTTTCTGGTCTATCAGACAGAACCTATAGCCCCATAGGGTTATGCTGAAAAGACTGGTTCCCTCACATTCCTCTTTGTCACTTCATTTTGTGAACTTATAAATACTTCCCCATTTTATAGAGGAGGGTTGGATTGCATTAAGTAAGAGAAGTATTAAGGGCATTGTGCTTTGTTTTAAGTAAGCCTCCTTGGGTTAAACTCTGTTACTTGCACCTTTAGTGTTTTCTTGGTAACAGTATGGAAGCGGTTTGCTTTCCATCTGACCTTTTCTTAAATTTCAGTCCAGCCTTCAGTCCATGGATTTCCTGTGGCTCTCCATTCAAGTACTAATTAAGTTGAACTTGTCTTAGCTTTTTGCTATCACTTAAGGTTTAAAATAATATTATTAAGAAAATTCAGTGTGACTTATTAAATAATTTTAAGGTGATTTTCTGTTCAGAAGAAGAAAAAGGGGTGCTCCTAGTCTTGTCTGGAATTTCAAAAGGCTTAAGCAGTTCATTTATGATATCACTGATTCAGGGAAAACATCCCAACTCTGCCAATAAATGCTCTATGAAGCATCTTTTAATTTGTTAATTTATGATGATTCACCCATTATTCAGATTTTTTTTATTGATTTATTTGAAATGATTGGCTTTTTGGGGAAAAAAAAAGATTTGGGGAAAATGTGTAACAGAACACTGGGAATAAATACTTCTGTTTTACTATCTTGTTGAAAGCAGTTTAAATAGACATAATTAGTATGAAATTAGCAACAACAAAATCCTACTCTCCTTTTAAATTGAGCTTTGAGTGTAAAATCCAGGATACTGGATACACTCAGGATAATGAGTGTAAGATCCAGGATACAACTTTTGTGTTATACTTATTGCATGCTAAGAAACGTAAACTATTGCTGTAGAAAGCATTTTAAAATTAATCTAAAATTCTATTAATAATCCATATAATGTCTCAATGTCTAGAAGCTACAATTTTATGAAGACAGGCATCAGCTTCCTGCTCCCAATTGGACAGAACTGGCAAATCTGATAAACAATTGTATGGAATATGAAGCAGATTTCCGGCCCTCTTTCAGAGCAGTTATACGGGATCTGAACAGCTTATTTACGCCAGGTAGGTAAAATGGAGGAAAGAGTTCTCCGTTTTCTTGGATTCTCTTGGAATTTCATCCAGTCTCTGGAACTTGGATATAGTAACTGGATATAGTGTTTGTTGTAAGTATTATAGCAAGGTAATATATGTAAAACCTGTATTACCTATTTAAATAATTGGGGATTTTATTTCCTTTTTCAAGATTATGAATTATTGACAGAAAATGATATGTTACCAAATATGAGAATTGGTGCTCTTGGATTTTCTGAAGTTTTTGAAGGACGGGACCCAACTTACTTTGAAGAGAGACACCTCAAATTCTTGCAGCAACTTGGCAAGGTAAGAAGCTGGGATAGCTTATTGCAAAGATATGCCATTTTTTTTCCAGAATTATGCACTACTGCAGTGGTTCCCAAAGTGGATGGTACCACCCCCTGGGGGGGGATGACTTAGGGGGGCACTAAGAGGCAAGGGGGGCGGCAGGGGGGCCTGCTAAGAGGCCACATGGAAGGCAGAAAAGCATGTCGGGGCGGCGGGGAAGGGAGGTAGCAGCCTACTCCCTTCCCCACAGCCCTGCCATGCTTGGCGGCCTTCCCGGCGGTCCCCCACGCCCGCTTGCCTTCTGAGGTCGGGGCCCAGCCCGGCCAGTGGTTGGGCGGGCGGCCCTTGGTGGAAGTGCAGATGCTGAGAGGGGCGCCGGAAGGGCAAGCGGATGTCCCAGGGCTGCTGCACATGCGCCCGCCCCGTTTCTGCAAAGGCAGAGCCCCCCCCTTGCAGGGCGATCCAAAGAGGGGAGGAGGATGCTGCAGAAAAGGCCGCCTTCCACCCATGTCGGCTCTGTGGCGCTTGGGGCTCCGAAGCAGCCCACTGGCTTCTCACCCGGCCACCTGCCTGCTCTCTTTGCGGATTGGCCCGGCCAACTGCCGGCGCCACTCTGGGAACTTGGCCCGCGGCGCCAGGTTGGAAGCCAATGGGCTGCTTCAGAGCCCCAAGTCCCCCAGAGCTGGCACGGGTGGAAGGCAGCCTTTTCTACAGCATCCCCTTCCCCTCTTTAGATCGCCCTGCAGGGCTCTGCCTTTGCAGAAACGGAGTGGGCGGTTTGTACGGAGGATTGGCGGGGGGGAATGCGCGGCCCTCCGGGATGGAGAGCGGGGCAAGAGAAGGCACAATAGGCTGTGCTGTCCCGGCCCCGCTCAACCGCGCTTCTTCCAGCCCATCTGCCCCACGGCGCCGTGAACGAGACAATCGGCCACGCCTCCCCGCCCAGCCTTCCTCGCCAGGCACTGCTGCACCGGTGGCTCCGCCCTGCCCAGCTACACCCGCTGCCACTTCCCGCGAACTTCCCGGGAGACGGCTGGAGAGAGGGGCGGGCAGGAGCGCGTGGGCCCGGCCGGCGCTCGGCTTACCTTCCTGGCGAGGTTCGGAGACTGCCCGGCACGCCCATCCGCCGGCTCTCCAGGCAGCGCCACTTTCTCCCTGCCCCGCCAAGGACCCCCCATCCTGGAGATCGCGCTCCGGGATGGCACATGACAGGGGACGCACCGCTGCCAGTCAGGAGCCCGGTTGCCGTCACCCCTCTCACCTTCCCGGCTTCGGCTCTGGGACCTTTGCAGGCCAGGAAGCGTCGGGCCGCGCACCTACGGAGCTCTGCTTGCCTCAGGGGTCCGCTGGCCTCCGGGCCGGTGGGGGCCTTGGGGCAGGGAGAAAGTGGCGCTGCCTGGAGAGCCGGTGGATGGGCGTGCCGGGCGGTCTCCGAGCCTCGTCAGGAAAGTAAGCCAAGCGCCGGCCAGAGCACTTTCTTCCTTCTCCCACCGCCGAGAAGAAAGAGAAAGAAAGAAGATTGGAAAAGGCATGGATGTTTCTCATGTGCATTCACACATTCAGGGACGCCCTCACTTTCTCTCATCCAGATATACCTGCACACATGGAACCGTTTTATAAGCCATAAACTCTATGTCAGGAATCCCCCGTCTTGGGAGTTGGTGAGTAATTTGGAATTTTAGGAGCATCTCATAGCTGCTGTCACAAGATATTTGCCTTGGGGGAGGTTGCTTTCTACGGCAGAAGAAAGAGAGAGAGAGAGGAAGGAAAGAAAGAAAGAAAGAAAGAAAGAAAGAAAGAAAGAAAG
>QLTV01000770.1:4248850-4262971 GCA_003457575.1 Thermophis baileyi | reverse complement strand
CTTAAAAGCCTGTTGCCTATCACACTCTTGGGCAAAGCATGTGAGCCATTTTCTCCTTTCAGTGGTCCATGAAAGTACATCTATAGTATGTAGATAATAAAGTCGAAAAAAGGTGAACAACATTTTTACAGAACTATAGATATGTTGAGGCTGGGTGTGACAAGGAATGGCTGGGAGGGAGGGGCCAGGCGAGGCACCCCTTGACGTGAGTGACATTGAATTGGCCATGCCCACCCAGTCACATGACCACCAAGCCACGCCCACAGAACCGGTAGGGAAGATTTTTAGATTTTACCACTGGTTCAGCCCTCCACAAGAGTCTCAAGTTTCTCATGTAGAGAAACTTGAGAAAATAATTGCCCATCCCTGGGAGTGTATTTATCTTGGCCATAACCTATTATTTTCTTCTTTGGTTTATATGATTTGGTTTTCCTTCATTTGAATACCCTGTGAATTAATGCAAACTGGGACAGTTATTTGTATTGAATTGGTGGTAGATCCAGTTAATGGCTGGAATATTGCACAGTACATCATATATCAGCCTCAATCCTTGCATTAGGCTGAAAGAACAATTTGTAGTACAGGTATTACTCAACCTTTGACCATAATTGAGCCCAGAATTATGACTGTAAGTTGTGATGGTTGTCGGGCACCACGTGACCATTCCTGATTTTATGACCTTTTGTGCAATGGTTGTTACGTGAACATCACAGTCGTTATGTGAATCTGTTGTTCTACAATGGTTGGGTTGTGGGTTTTTTTGCCAGAAACAGGAAGTAAACAATGGAAACTGGCAAAAAATACCAAAAATTATGGTCATGTAACTGTGAGACACTGCAAATGTCCAAGTGCCCAAAATGCAATCACGTGACCATGGGAGATTGTGCAGCTGTTGGTATTTGGGAACTAGGTCATAAGTTGCCTTAGGGAGGGGAGGTCTGTTGTAATGGTCACTAAGTGAAGACTACCTGCTTTTCTGGCTGCTCTCTCCACATGCACACACCCTTTTTTCAAAATGCTTCTATTTCTTTATTTTGCAGGGTAATTTTGGAAGTGTGGAAATGTGTCGTTACGATCCACTGCAGGATAATACAGGGGAGGTGGTAGCTGTGAAGAAACTGCAGCACAGCACAGAAGAATACCTGCGAGATTTCGAAAGAGAAATCGAAATTCTCAAATCTTTGCAACACGACAACATTGTCAAGTACAAAGGAGTGTGCTATAGTGCAGGTACCCTGCACGTTTAATCACATTATTCATTACCTACTTAAGCAACTTGCTGGTGACCTGGGATAATATTTGCCGTTAATGTATTGAAGCATTTTTATGAACTGCTACTTTCTTTGTTTTGTATTAATATTTCTGGTTAGTTTCTGCTGCACATAAAATTTGAAAGCTTGTTTTTTCCATGATGAGTTTTTTGTTGGTTTTTATTTTTGTTGTTGTTGCTGTTGCATGAAATAGACTATGTTTAGCGGTGGCTTTTAAATTATTGCAAAATTATTTCTTTGTAACTTCTAAAGATTATATCTTGTACATATTCATGTTTGCTTGGAAGAGTATACTATCAGACCTAAAACCTGTTTTGCTTTACTTTTAAGTCTGCTGATTGATGCTAGAAACAAAGTAATGGTATTTCAAAACCAAACTAGATAGTACTGGCCTCTCTTTCATGTCTTAATCACAAATCTATCTAATAGTCACAGAAGCTACTGTGTATCAAACTGGTGAGCTTGAGCCCATTCACATGTTACTGGAAAACACTATTGCTCATATTAGTCAGGCTGTCTGAGGCTATTAGGAGTTATAGTTCAGCAATGTGTAGGTGCTACGTGTTTCTCTATATTCACTGCCTGAGAAAGGTGTAATTTCATTTCAGATACTTGTTTCATTGCGGGCATGTGTGATGCTCACAATGCGATCTTTTTCTTGTTCATTGGCCAGGGAACAGCAGAAGTTATAGCTTTTATTTTCTCAGATTGTGTCCTGTTGTCAGTTCAGGTTAAAAAATTATATTCCCTCCCTCCCTCCCTCCCTCCCTCCCTTAGTAGTGCAGCTCACAAGTAAAAACATTTTTTTAAAGATACAATCAGTAATAGAAATAAGGAATAAAAGATAGCAAGATGATAGGAACTGACTGGATTGGAAAAAAAGAACGCAGAGGGAATTCACTTAGAGCCTTTAAAACACCAGCACAATGGGGGGGGTCATTTGATGCTTGGGGGAACCTCATTCTAGAGCAGAGATCTTCAAACTTGGCAACTTTAAGACTTGTGGACTTCAACTCCCAGAATTCTCCAGCCAGCATAGCTTAGTCTTAAAGTTGCCAAGTTTGAGGACCCCTGTTCTAGAGGGTAGGCACAGCTACAGAGAAGGTACACTTCCTGAGTCCCTATTGATTACATTATTTAATTGAAGAAACTGGAGCACGCCAACTCTGCTGGATTGCATTCTCAGGGCAAATACTCTGGAAGACAGGTGGTCCCTCAAGAACCCAGGTCCATGCCACGTAGAACTGTATAGGTAACAATCAGCACCTTGAATTGAATCTGGAATCAAACTGGCAACCTGTGCAGGTCACAAAGCAGAGGTGTTAAATGGGCATACTGAGGCATCCCCATCACTGCCCATGCTGCTGCATTTTGCACTAGTTGAAACTTGTAGGTGGTCTTCAAAGATGCCTCACATAGGATACATTGCAGTAGACCAGCAGTGAAGTGACCAGGGCATGAGTGACTCTCTGATCCAAGAAAGGACACAACTGGCCCAGCAGATGAAATTCCAAAGGCCTTCCTGGCCACAGTTGCTACTTACACAACAAGCCAGAGCTGTGAGTCCAGAAAGACTCTTCAGATTACCTAACGCTCTTGAACATAGAAGTGCAAGATCAAATATAGAATATCATCGCTCTACATGGGGCTACCCTTGAAGAGTGTTCGGAGACTACAATTGGTCCAGAATGCGGCTGCGTGAGCTGTCGTGGGTGCACCTAGGTACACCCATATTACACCTATGCCTTCTCTGTGGCTCCCCCGGCCCTCTCGAACCAGTTACCTCCTGAGGTCCGGACCACCCCCACCCTGCTGGCCTTCCGGAAAGCGGTGAAGACCTGGCTCTTCCGGCAGGCTTGGGGCCATTGATCTCGCCTCTGTAATTGGCGAGGTCCGGCCATGAAACGGTGTGTATGAGTTTTTTAACTGTTTTTAACTGTTTTTATTATGTTTTCTTTTAATGGTTTTTTATATTGTTGTGAGCCGCCCAGAGTCCCTTGGGAGTTGGGCG
This sequence comes from Thermophis baileyi, assembly GCA_003457575.1. Taxonomy (NCBI): domain Eukaryota; kingdom Metazoa; phylum Chordata; class Lepidosauria; order Squamata; family Dipsadidae; genus Thermophis; species Thermophis baileyi. The sequence continues at coordinate 4,259,689 of QLTV01000770.1, read as the reverse complement.
GCATACAAATTTAATAAATAATAATAATCATCATCATCATCATCATGAGATCTGGATGACCCAAACACCCACTGCCACTTGGGTTTAATAGCATCTTGTTATTGTTATCAATAGCCATCTTGACAGACTCCCTTGGCTGGCTCAGGGTTGAAAGATGCATTTGGAATGATAAGCACACAGATAATATAATGCCTTTAGTTATTGAACCAGGGTTCAATTAACTGCTGTTTTCTGTTTTGTTGGCATAGAGTAGTTGTATAGAGTTAGAGTTTTAAGCGCAATGTTCTGAAGCTTTAATATATATTAAGGATCATTCAGCATTGGGGTTTTGGATTACAAGAAGCCTCTATCTGAAGGGAGAAAATTATTGTGATTCTTCCCTTCTTTTTTTAGAAACACGTTTGCTGGCCATGTCAGAAATAGCTTTATGCAGGAGAATTTCAGTACTATATACGGAGAAATCCTTTTAAACTATAGTTCTAAATATTTATGTTTGTTTGAAAAGGTCGGAGAAATCTGAAGTTGATAATGGAATATTTACCCTATGGCAGTTTACGGGATTATCTCCAGAAACACAAGGACAGGTTGGATCATAAGAAACTCCTACAGTATGCTTCTCAGATATGTAAGGTAATACATTAACTAACCCTACTAAACCTACTATGGGATTAAACTGAATTACAGTCTTCATTGTCCCAGAGGTGCTTTTTCAAGAGGCAACTGGACTTTTCGGTTTTTCTTTGAAGATGTTTCGCTTCTCATCCAAGAAGCTTCTTCAGCACAGAGCTGAAGGAAGCTTCTTAGATGAGAAGCAAAACATCTTCAAAGAAAAACCAGAAAGTCCAGTTGCCTCTTGAAAAAGCACCTTTGGGACAACCATGACCTAGATGATTGAGAATCTCCCTATACAGTCTTCATTGTTTTCCATAAATTCTAGTCATGAAATATTCTTGTAGGGAATTTTTCCCCCCTCATCAGTGACACAAAATCAATCCATTCCCTTTCTATAATCAATCTTTTTTTCATAACACAGTCGTGACTCCTCTTGCTTGCTTATTTTTTTAATTTTCTTTACACCTTGTTTCTTGACACTCACTAGTTTCTAACAGTGAAAAGCAGTCGAATGCACTAGTTTCCTCTTCATTTGACTGATGAGGGGGGAGGGAAGGCATTTCTGTAGCTGCCAGAGAATGTTCTATAATGTAATAATAGTGAAAGCTGTTTGTAATCTGATTATAATTATAGAGTGGGATTGTCCTAGGCATCAACCGATTTTTTTCCTGCCCTTGATAGTGATACTTTTACTTCATTTGTTCCTTGTTAATGCAGGTGGTCCTTGACTTATGACCACAATTGAGCCCAAAATTTCCATTGCTAAACAAGTTGTTAAGTGAGCTATGCCCCATTTTATGACCTTGCCACAGTTGTTTGGTGAATCATGCAGTCATTAAGCAAATCTAGCTTCCCCCGTTGATTTTGCTTTTCAGAAGCCAGCTGGGGAAGACACAAATTGTGATCACATGACCACAAGACAGTGCAACTTTCAATATATGCCAGTTGCCAAGTGCCCTAATTTGGCTCACACAACCATGAGGATGCCACAATGGTTAGAAGTGCGGAAAAACAGCCATGGTTTTAAGTCACTTACTTTGATTGGGAGCCACCCACAGTTGGTTGAAAGATGGGCAGCTATATCTTACACAAATACACACAAACACAGAGTTTTTCCCCCCAGGAACCATAAAGCCCATACTCATTTAATTTTAGCAGTATTGCAGTCACAATTACATACAGGATCCAAACTCTTACTTGGATTGTTTTCACTGAAAGATATCCTGGAACAGAAATAATTCTTTCTGCTCTTATCTGAATCACATAAATAATGCATACCAATTAGAGGTGGGTTTCAGCAGGTTCTGACCAGTTCTGGAGAACCGGTAGCGGAAATTTTGAGTAGTTCGGAGAACTGGTAGCGGAAATTTTGAGTAGTTCGGAGAACCAGTAAATACCACCTCTGACTGGCCCTGCCCCCATCTATTCTCTGCCTCCCGAGTCCCAGCTGATCGGGAGGAAATGGGGATTTTGCAGTAACCTTCCCCTGGAGTGGGGAGGGAATGGAGATTTTGCAGTATCCTTCCCCTGCCATGCCCACCAAGCCACACCACGCCCACCAAGCCACGCCCACAGAACCGGTAGTAAAAAAAATTGAAACCCACCACTGATACCAATATTTAATATCAGTTTCCTAGTTGGCTAAAAACAGTTATACAAACTAAAAGAAAGAAAGACAAGTTTGGGTTAGAGATCCCCTAAGTCTCATTCTGCCATGGAAGGTGAAGAATAGTAAAAGTCAGTTGTAATGTATACATGTCAAGGCATGATGAAACAGTTTTAAGAACTATCATTTTATCATTTCATTCTTCTGGCCTAACAAGGCAAGAAAGACAAAGGTGACATCTAGTGGTAATTAACAGAAAATGATGAGTTATAATCAGTTTCAGGAAACTTCTTGTTCAACATGTCTTGTAAAAAAAAAAAAATTCTCTCTTGAGAGTGCAAAATGATTTTTGATGCTTTATGATGCCTTGTTCTTGATCAGCTTAATGGGATGTTATTGCAAAAAATGTGCAATGTTCAGAAATAAGTTACATGACTCATAAAGTCTTCCACCAAGATTTTGGTACTCACTAAACCAATTAATTTTGATTTCATCTATATATAGGGCATGGAGTATCTGGGTTCAAAAAGATATGTACATAGAGATCTGGCAACACGAAATATCTTGGTGGAGAATGAAAACAGAGTGAAAATTGGAGACTTTGGCTTGACAAAAGTTTTGCCACAGGATAAGGAATATTACAAAGTAAAGGAACCAGGAGAGAGTCCTATATTTTGGTATGTTTCCGATTGGTGATAGATTCTAAATTAGAAGGATACAATAGATTATTTCATAAGACTTCTGGCTTTTAACTACCATGAATTTCTCAATTAAAAAGTCACTTAACCTGGTTATGCTCAAAGTAATATTTGCATTTGCAGATTTCTGAGTCCTCTCATTTTATCCTGCAGGTGTTTTTTATTTATTTATTTATTTATTTATTTATTTTAAATTTATATGCCAGGTATGCTCTGGAATCCTTGACAGACAACAGGTTTTCTGTGGCCTCAGATATGTGGAGCTTTGGTGTGGTTTTGTATGAACTCTTCACTTATATAGACAAGAATAAAAGCCCTCCAGCGGTAAGTAATGTGTATCTATGCCTACATTTTTATATGTGGAAGTAGTGTTGTGGTTATCTTCTTGGCTTAAAAGATTAGTTTCTTGGCAGCGTGCTCTATTGCCATATATATGTTTCTGCCATACCACCAAAAGTAGCTTGAATCAAATATAGTAATAACAGGAGACTCACTGAAGGATCACACCTGAAGCACATAATGCAAAAATACTATTTATTTGTTTGAAGCACTTTTTCTCAGTTCTTCGGTTGGAAAAAAAAATCTCCAAAACAGCTTGCCGGAAATGTGTTTTGGCTTGTGTTCCAAAGACAAATACAAGAAAAAAAGTGAATATATGAGAAAAGAAAGGCTAGGATTGTAAAACACAAACACTTAAAATTATAACATGTATAAAATTACCAGATTGAATGGAAAAATTTCAAAGTGCGGGAAGAACCAAATATGGTTTATTTCTCAGTGTAACCAGTGCAATGATCCTGCTTTCTTTATCAGACACATTAGTGGCTGCTAGATGCAATTATAGGTAGTCCTCAACTTACAACCATTTGTTTGGCAACCGTTCAAAGTTACAATGTCACTGAAAAAAGTGACATGCAACCAGTCCGCACACTTAAAACTGTTGCAGCATCTCCATAGCCATGTGATCGAAATTTGGGCATTTGGCAACCAGTATGTATTTGTGACGGTTACAGCGTCCTTGGGTGATGTGATTGCAACTTTCACCATCCCAAAGTTGTTGCTTCGTCTGTGTTTATTACTTGCCCTGATAATCCAAATTTGTTTGATTTATTTTTTTAAAGATAAATAATCCTAGAACCCTATCATTATTGTTGCAACAATTCAGTTTTGGATTTTTATTTCAGGAGTTCATGCGCATGATTGGAAACGATAAGCAAAACCAGATGATTGTGTTCCATTTGATAGAGCTTTTGAAGAATAACGGGAGGCTGCCAAGACCCGATGGATGCCCTGATGAGGTATTGGGTTGTAACTTGCATGTAACGAGAATGCCTGAATTGTTTCTGCAGTTAGTAGAGATGGTGTCATCAGAGAAAGATTGCTTGTATTTACTTGTTATAGGACTACAGGTAGTCCTCAGGTTACAACAGCAATTGTGACTGGGCTTTCCATTATTAAATGATGCAGTCATGAAGTGCATTGTCACATGACTGCATCACTTAGTGACTGCAATCCAGGCGATCTTGCTATTTCTTAAGCTATAAGTCATTAGGTAAGGGACCTCACATGACTGCAACATGGTAAGAGGTAGGAATCCAGAAGCACTTCCTAACACCACTGAAACCACATCCCAGCAAAGCAGACCAGTGGGCAAGAGCTATGGGCAGTGCTGTGGGTGAGCACTACGGAGTCTAAGATCCTCCTGCCACCCAGACTCTCCTTGGGAGAAAAAGCAGTGGGAGCCAGCTTGCAAACTCCTGCCTGTTGTGGCCCGCCAGCAACCCATGCAGCTGGTTGCAGACTCCGACAGTGAAAGGCTGTTGTGGTGATGTGCCAGCGGCCTGTGCAGCTGGTACCTGAGTCGGACAGTGAGGAGGTTGGTGAGGACTCGGTGCCAGAGGCGGAGATTCAGCCAGGGCCTCCAGAAGCTCCCATCAGTGAAGAGGAAGAAGAGGAGGAGCCTATTCTCAATGCACGGGCACGCAGAGCGGCCAAAAGGCAGGAATGGTTCCTGAGGAGAAGGTCTCCTTGGGAGTAAGGCTTGGGGCTAATTGGCCACGCCCTTAGCCTACTTAAGGGATGACGAGGGCTGAAGTAATTTGCAGGAAACAACTCTTCATAATCACCTCGTGTATTGGATTCAGAAAAAGTCTCTTTGACTCTGATTTTCCTGTGTTATCTGTTCTGCTAATTGCTTCTGGCCGTTGGCTGTGGGGGATCAAGTGTGGCTGTCGACCAAGCATCTCCCCTCTGACCGGCCGGTCCGAAAACTGGACCATCGGTACATTGGTCCTTTTCCTGTGGAGGCGGTCATCAATCCAGTGGCCTACCGCCTGACCTTGCCTCGGTCGCTAAGGGTCCATCCTGTGTTCCATCAGTCCCTCCTGTTCCCGAGGGGCCCGCCTGTCCACTCCATCCTCTTGATCGTCCCCAGCTGGTGCCCCGTGATGGTGATGAACCACCCGAGTACAAGATCGCCAGCATCTGAGACTCCTGGTGGATGAAGGGCCGGTTCCAGTACCTCATCGAGTAGAATGGGTACGGGCCGGAAGACTTCACCTGGGAGGATGCGACCTCCGTCCATGCTCCAGCTCTGGTTCGCGCCTTTCACGAACAGTTCCCGTCCCGACCACATCCGGACCAACAGACCCGGGAGAAGGGCCCTGCGGTGGGGGATAGTGTTGTGGCCCGCCAGAGACCCGTGCAGCTGGTTGCGGACTCCGACAGCAAAGAGGCTGTTGTGGTGATGCGCCAGCAGCCTGTGCAGCTGGTACCTGAGTCGGACAGTGAAGAGGTTGGTGAGGACTCGGTGCCAGAGGCGGAGATTCAGCCAGGGCCTTCAGAACCTCCAGAAGCTCCCATCGGTGAAGAGGAAGAAGAGGAGGAGCCTATTCTCCATGCACGGGCATGCAGAACTGCGAAAAGACAGGAATGGTTCCTCAGGAGGAGGTCTCCTCGGGAGTAAGGCTTGGGGCTAATTGGCCATGCTCCTAGCCTATTTAAGGGATGACGACGGTTGAAGTAATTTGCAGGAAACAACTCTTCATAATCACCTCGTGTATTGGATTCAGAAAAAGTCTCTTTGACTCTGATTTTCCTGTGTTATCTGTTCTGCTAATTGCTTCTGGGCGTCTTGCCAAACCACAGTAAGAGTACTGATATCGGAAAGACTATTGCATCAAGAATTGAGTTATTTCACCTTGGACTTTTGTCGGCTGTTAATGAATTTGAATTAACAGCCCTTATTCATAAAAGACTGATTGAAACTGTATTTTTGTTTGAACAAACTACTAAGAAAGCGTATTAGTAGTCTTTATGTGTGCTGCGTTCTTCGTGGTTCGTAACTGGGGCAGAACACTGCCAGCTTCCCCATTGACTTTGCTTGTGGGAAGCCAACAGGGGAGGGTTGCAAATGATGATCGTGTGATTGCGGGAAGCTGCAACAATTGTAATTGTGAGCCGGTTGCCAAGCACCTGAATCGCAGTCACATGACCATAGGGATGCTGCAACAACAGCTTCAAGGAATAGTCAAGTCTTCCTTTTTCAGTGCTGTTGTAACTTCAAACAGCCACTGAATGAGTGGTTGCTAAGCGAAGATTACCTGATGTTTTGTGATCAGCATCTACCTCTCAGTAGGCGTGTTACAAAATCAAAAGTAATTTAATTTCTAATTAGCAGTTTCAATTAGAAACAAAGCAGCAGCCTAAAAATGTAATAATTGTTGGTGAAATCAATGATCCCCTCTAGAATTGAGGCTGTTTTCAGTTTCCTGACTGTTAGAGGTCCTCCTATATTTTGTTTAAAATCTACCACCACCAGCTACATTGAACAAGAGTCATTCCTAAAATGAATTCAGTGGATTTTGAATTCAGTGGACATTTATTATGGTCATAAATGTTTTCTTATTGTACCATAATAACAAAGCAGGCAAATAATGTTTTTTTCTACTTGACTTTAATAAGATTGTTTTCACTTCCCAATGTAAAATATCATAAAAGTATTCTCAAATGAGAATATAGATGTTCCTTTTGAAAATAAGAAATGATCTTAAGTGTATAACACAGCATCCCCAAATTTACTTGAGGGATACAACCTCATGACTAAATGGAATGAGAATTTTTTCTCAGTACTTTAGAATTATGATTACCAGCCTCATTGGCAATAGAAGAAATTTAATAGGTAAGATGGAGATGAAGATATAGGGGAAAATTGGGGAAAGTAATCAATTTCTGCTTTCCCTACAGAACAGTTTAAATTTTATTTTCTTTCTGTAAAATTATATATCATGTAGACCAGAGTTGTCAAACTCAATTTCATTGAGGGCTGCATCAGGGTTGTGTTTGACCTCGGGGGGGGGGCTGGGGGAGCATGGCCAGGGGGGGCGTGGCAGCTTGACATCACTCTTGTCGGGGGCACCTGTGGTGGCCCAAGCACTCTGCCAGCGAAAATGGGCTCCCAGACTCTGTTTTTGGCTGTGACGGCCTCCTGCAACCCTCTGCCAGTGAAAACGGAGGGCTGCAGGAGGCCATCACGGCTGAAAACGGAGTCTGGGAGAGCCACATGCAGCCCTCCTGAGCTCTGTTTTTGCTGGCAGAGGCACCGTGAGCCGGTCCTTCCCTGTTTCCAGGGTGACCCCACAGGCCGGATCTAAGCACCCCACAGGCCAGATCTAGCCCACAGGCCTTGAGTTTGACACCCCTGATGTAGACTAAACCAGTTCCTCAGTCTTGTTCTTGCCTAATCAAGGAATTGTATGCCTACAAATTAGATGCATTTATTATAAGATACTAAGAGGAAGATTTTTATATGACTTAATGAATTGTACCAAAGTGTTCAGTGTCTTTTGTTCCAAGGTTATTAATAATCCAAGGTTATTAATCAGAGATAAAATAAGTAGCCCCTTATGATTCTTAATGGATTGTTGTTATTGATGGTCATTGCTATTGTTATTGTTATCTTATACTGATGTTTTTATCTTATCAAGGTTTATACCATCATGTCAGAGTGCTGGAATAATAATGCAAGTCAGCGGCCATCTTTTAGGGATCTTGCTTTGAGAGTGGATGTCATAAGGGAAGGCCTGGGTGGATGAAAATCCTGAACTTGATCCAAGGGGACATGAAAACATGCAGAGCAAATGTACTTTGCTCCTTAAGCCGTTGTAGACTATCGGCCTTCCCATACATCATCTTCCCATCCTTGAAGTTGGAGACTTTGGGGAAATCATCCCATCAGAACATACAAATGGTGAAGATCTCTGCTTTAGCTTCTTCATCAGGAATGCTACCACAATGCACCAATGGAAAGCACTTTGATAGAAAAAGGAGTTCCTTTTTTAAAAGAGTAAAACAGCAGATAGTCAGTATCGCCTGTAAACGGATTTACAGATCAAAATGTCAAGAAGAAAAGTCATGGAAAGGTGGAGAGTTGGTCTACAGAATTTTTCTTTTCTCAGCTGAAGAAAATTTAGGCTGCAATCCTATATCGTCTATTCCATGGGGTATGCCCTATTAGTTTCTTGAGACTTATTCTAAGAAAACAGATAGAATTGTACTCTTAAACAGTAGATTACCTGCAGAATGTATACTATTCGGCTTCAGCACAACTGTTAAAGAAAAGCACATTCCTAAAGGCATCACTTTGAAGAGGAACAAATGTTTGAATTGAAGCTTAGCAATGCCTACGGACATCAGATTCACGCTGTGGTCTCGATCACTTGTACTGATTAGAAAAAATGATTTCTACACCTGATTAGAAAAAATTATTTCTACACCCTTTTTTTTTTTTTTAGTCTCCATTTGTCCATTGTGTTTCCTATAAGTAGATGAGATTCATTTGTTCATTTGCCCATTGCGTATTTCTTGTATGTGGTTATGCAGTTCTTTTGAGAATATGCATTCAACATAAAAAGACATGGTAGAGAAGCAAAGAGCTCTTAAGATAAGAGTAGAAAATAGCACAACTGGTTCTTGGAGTTGCCTTTATATCGTGGAAGATCCCCAGACTTTCAGTGTGGCATCCAAAAAAGGAAACTTTTGCAGAATGCGGAAGACATTTCTATCCTGCCAGAATTGGTAAAGCAATTCTGAGTGCCTGTGGATTACATTCCAAAAAGCCCCCGTTTGCCTTTTCTATAGGAAACAAAATGGTTTCACATGCTTTTTCATGGCTTACACAAGGGCTTGCATTTTTTTTAAAATGCTAGTTTAGCTAGTTTTTACCATGTCGAGGCGTTATGGCTCCAGTGAAGAGAACAAATCATAGGTTTAGTACTTGAGTGAGCAACGATATGCCTATCTGAGCCAGTGGCGTGTCGACAAAAGAAGCAGATATGCCTGTTGAGGCAGTATAATGCACTGTATATATTTTTTGGGGGGAGGAAAGGGAACAGATAAGTATTCTTTAAAAAGAAAACTTGTTAAAATTGCCTTTTTAAATAAGCAAATAGTTGTCTATTTTCCTACATTTGTGTTTACAGACTTCTAAAGCTTAACTATGTCTCCTAAAGGTGCAAAGATTGAAACCATATTGTAGCAGCTTAATCCTTGTTAGTCTTGTTATTTCCTTAACTTTTATAGGATGATGTATGTCTGATGTTACCAGGATAATCATGGCCCATCTTTTCTTGGGTTATTGGATCATTTGGCTGTATGTGACTTCAGCCGCGTAATAGGAATTGGTTGTGATTACACTGCCTACATTGTGAAATAAGGGTTAGTCCCTGCAGATTTATGCTTGTCAGTATCAGTGGCACAACTTCATGTTTGCAAAATAGTACGCTGTTTCTGGCACTCTTGTGCTTTCAAACTCTATGTTAACTTAAGGATTGGCCAAAAAAATTCAGAGGAAAGCAAGTGAATTGAATTCCTTTTTCCATAGTTTGACCACAAAGTCTTGCTTTTGAAATGTAAAGTTTCTTTTAAGCAAATTTGAACTCAAATTCCCAATATCGGATGAGTAAGTTTGGTCAAAGAAGCAGTGGCTCTTTGCTACAGAAGCCAAATTAAAACTTGAAATGCATTTATAGCAAAATGTAGGGTAGGTGGCCATATTCTATAAGCCTCTATAGTCAGTTTACTTACCTACCTACCTCAAGCATAGAAGAAGGTACAGCAATGTGAATCTTGTATGGGATTAAACAAGTACCTCAAAATGCAGATGTCCAGCCTGTGAGTGCCAGTTTAAAATTGTTTGTGCCGCTATGAGCACTGGCATATATATCAAAGTGGACTGACGAGGCCTGGCATATATGCGAAGCTCCCCTTCCAAGCATGCCAGCTTCCTCAGTCTGGCTCACTGGTAAGGGAACAAGAACCGTCTATTTTGGAGAATCCATGCACAAACCGTAGTTCTATTGGTGGGAGGTGATAGGAAGTCCCTTTATGAGAGGAGCCATCCCAGTATCTAATTTGCTCAGGTAAAACCTTAATTTTATTTTAGAGTAGGAAATTATGTTAAGGAACAAAGGGGCAGGGAGGTTGAAATTGTAAATAGTTACATTTTGTAAAATGTCTGTTATCCTATTATTGATGGCTGAATTTTTTCCCAATAGCATTTTAAGAGAGAGTTTGACTGTATATTTTTAATGGCTTTGGATGATACATTGCACATTTGTACATTGATATAAAAGTTATTGTACAGAAACTGCATTTTGATTTTGTAGAATATTGTTGTAAATGCTTGGTGGTGGGATTCCCCGGTTAACCAAATTATCGTAGCATCAGGTTGAAAGCAACATGAGGCATCAGGTTCAACATCAGTCTTGTTTTTGAACTGCATTCATCTGATCCAGGATTTCATATTCCATATAAAGGAAGAAAACTCAGGGAATTTTGTGTAATGCAAAGAAAAGTTCTTCCACAATTATTTTTTTCAAGTGACTTTTTTTTTTTTTTTTTTAATTGAATTTTAATATTTTGCTT
>QLTV01000770.1:4231755-4248843 GCA_003457575.1 Thermophis baileyi | reverse complement strand
TCTAAAAAAATTATTTTTTTCAAGTGTTTTTTTTTTTTTTTGATCTAATAGAATTGGAATATTCTGCTTTCCTGATATAAGGAACTTCAAATATTTAACAAAAATATTGAAGTGCTTTGTTTGAAACCTACTCAATTTTGAATTTCCATTGTTGCAGCCATATAAATGCTTGCACAAAGTAAAACTTTTTGAGCTTAGATTTATTTCTAAGTGAACATGATAGGATTGTGCTGTCAAAAGTAAAGCATTGTCCAGATTTCTTTTTCATTTTATTCATTTCACTTTGGCTCTGTTTAAATGGAAATTCAAGCAGATTCTGTTTTTTGGCACAAATATTTCCACATATTCAAGGAAGTTTCTGGAAACAGTCTTTCAGGCTGGATTGGAGACTACTTTAAAAGTGTTCCGGTTCAAGATTTTAAAAGACACGAGACTTTCAAGAGAGGAGGGTTCTCAAAAATGATGTTTACTGAGCTCTTGCATCTGTCTGGCTCCTGTCGTTATGCACAAGGTTTTGATTTCATTTGTGCTTTCAGAGTAATATTGGTCACACACAATTCAAAAACTATAAGAACCAATCAAATTTTTAAAAAATCTGTAATTCTGTGATAAGAGTTTTGTACATATCATTTAAACATTACATTATTATACCATTTGTGTATCAATAGTGTTCTCTGTTATTTTCCTATTCCACTATAGGAAGAAAACTGTGTTTGTCTATGATAGCCAAAAATCAGGAGGAATCTAGTAGCACCTTTCAGATTACCAGATTTTATTAAAACGTTTAGCTTCTTTGAGCTACAGCTCATTCCATGCTTCTGATGAAGTGAGCTGTAGCCTACAAAAGCAAATGTGTTTTAATAAAGTGTGTTAATATAAAAGGGTGCTACGAATCTTCTGTTTTTCCCCCCCTTTCCCAGAGCGCTATTCACTTTATCATAATGGTTTACTATGATACCAATAATTGCTGTGACTTGCTTTAGGGGAAAAAATGCTGCACAGCTAAGACTGCTCATTGAGTAAAGCGATAATACAACTACTGCTTTTTAGAACTTTTTTTAATCTATACCATTTTATATAAATAGATTGTATTTTGTAAAACACTTCTGTGTTTTTATTTGCTAATTGGTCTGTGGTCCAGTACGATAGAATTCAGAATAATTTGCTTTCAATGTATACTAAGATAACAGAATATTAAATATTTTTTAAAACTGTACATTTCCTCTTATTTTTCCACATAATTTTGACTCCTTTCCTTCACTTGCAAAACTAAAGCTATTTCATTGCTGAAATGAAGGATGATGATCCAGATCTTTGCTATGAAAGAGTGTAGCCCTATCCAGACATTCTATAGAAGAATCGACCGATCATAAAAGTATCTACAAATGGACGTTCTTTGAAGTGCAAGAAAAAAGAAAGACTCAAGGAAATGGCAGATTTCAACAATGTATATCCTGCTTCCCATTTTCAGAATCTAGTTGGGCTGAAGATTTTGACCTGTTCTTTGGGCATGATTTTAAGGGTCAAAATACTGGTAATCCTAGACTTACAACTAGTCATTTAACAACCATTTGAAATTACGATGTCCTCAGAAAAGATACTTTATGGCCCATTAGGCACTTCTGGCTGTTGTAAAGCATTTCCCCATCCTCCAAGTCATATGATTGCGAACTGGGTCATTGGCAACCTGTTCACACTTAATGGCTGGTTGCCACCAAACTGCATGATCATGTGATCGTCATTTACAATCTCTGCCGGCTTCCCCAGAAAGTCAGTGGGGAAGCCAGCAGGAAGGTTGCAAGCTTCTGCCACCTCCTGAGACTATTCCCTCTCATCTCTGAAGACTGTCTGAAAAAACTGCCTAACCATGTGGAGTTGTGATTCCTGCCCAGCAGGACAGCTCTTATGAGAGTGAAAGGCTGCCTACCAGCTGTGCGTGGTTTCTGAAACTTCCAGCCCCAGGGTTTCGCCTCCATCCTTTGAGGTGGGGGGTGGGGTTTAAATCCTTCATTGGGTATCACGAGCATTAAAATCCAATCTTGCAATCCGACAGGATTTCCTACCAGTGGATGGATTGGTTGGCTGCAGGAACAAAGCTAGCATCCTGAAGATCTTGGCTCCATTTCTGCAGCCCAATTATGTATTCCCCCCCTCCCCCTGTGGACACTTCCCAGGGCTTCCCGATGCACCTTGCATTCCTTACCTGGAACTCCTGTTAGGGTCCCTGGAGATTACTTAACAACTACAACTGGGGATGCAAGGATTGTATTTGTTTAGTGAATAAGTCCCTTAACAATCACTTGGCTCAATGACAGATTCCAGTCTCAACTGTGGTCGTAAGTCGAGAACTACCAGTAAGCTTATGATTTGCAGAGGTTTAAGCACCCATATTACCAATTAATCCCTATCCTATTTAATGTAAAAACTACATAAGTGCAGGATTCACATGTCAAGGATTTATTAAAGAAAAGGTCGAACACTGCATGAAAATAGTTTGTGTTACAAATGCTTTGTGGCTAGAGTATGGTACTAATAATACCAGATTTAGCAAATAAATAGAATTTACCTAATTCCAGTGCCTGAGCCAGAGAACTAAAGACTCCAGAGCCCAAGCAAAGCACACGGACCATCCATCAAAAGTTTGGTCAAACATTCTGCTAATCTCTTGGGTTGATAGATGCCTTTTCACAGGTGCTTAAGCCTTTCCGACACTTTTTGAAGCAAACATGCTGCCCAGGTGCTATAGTGTTTCTCAACCTTGGCAGTTTTAAGAAGTACCTCTCAATCTGTCAAGATTGAGAAACACCACCATAGGAGGTTGCAGAGAGACAGGAAAAGGAAAGGAAAGCAATTCAGAGGGAGCAGGTGAGTCAGTTGACAGCTTATACTCATAATTGGAAGTTGGGCCTAGCCGAAGAAAAATCTGGGATGAATATCCCAGGTCATTCAAAGACTCTGGCTTAATTAATTCAGTATAAATTAGACTTCAACATTCTTATTGCAGTTTCCAAGATTCTATCTTGATTCCATAGTAACAGTAAAAAAATATCTTCCTGAACTTTATGCTTGCTTGCTTGATCTCGCCCAGCTATGTTGGGGTTGACAGATCCCATCACTGACCTCTCATCCCAGCTGCCTGGCTCAGACTAAGAACACTACAATCCTGTAGTGATTCCAAATGGTAAATGTCAGATAATAATACTTATTTTATTCAATCCCAGGAGCTTTAATTTACAGGGTATCATAATGTTTTATTCCTCAATGTTACTCTAGCTCAGGGGTCTGCAAACTTGGCAGCTTTAAGACTTGTGGACTTCAACTCCCAGAATTCCCCAGCCAGCCAAGCTGGCTGAGGAATTCTGGGAGTTGAAGTCCACAAGTCTTAAAGCTGCCAAGTTTGCAGACTCCTGCTCTAGCTGTAACCTTATCAGCAGTGATTTCATCTGCTCACTTTGCCTACGTCTTTGGTCACCACTAAATTGGGATTACTGTGCTTGAGATGTGATTACCTCTGAAGATGATCCAAACACTGCACTGAGTGCTTGATATTCCTTTTCTAGATGCTTGTAGTCACAATATCTGAACACAGGTGTTCAGATTATATTTCCATCGTTTATCGGTGTTTCTGAATACAATTCAAATGTCGTTCTTACACTTTACAGCTCATATTTCTTCAGAACCAGATTATACGGGGGATGGCTGCTGTCCATGTGCTGAAATCTATCTTAAGGAGTCATTCTTGAATGTCCATTGTTAAACTTTTCCTGTTTTTGGAACTCCTGCCAAGCATCTACACTTTGTGGCTTCTGTGGGGTCCTTGGCAATCTCTGAGCTTGATTTACTGAAAACAGCAACTTATGACCATTTTTCACACTTACAGCATCCCCACCTATGGTCATATAATCAAACTTCAGATGTTTGGCAACTCCTATTTATGAGTGTTACAGTGTCTCAGGGTCATGTGATCACCTTTTGCTACCTTCTGACAAGCAAAGACTATGGGGAAGCCAGACTCACTTAACAACTCTGCTACTACTAATTGCAGTGATTCATTTAACAACTGTGGCAAGAAAGGTTATAAAATGGGGCGAAAATCACTTAACAATGTCTCACTTAGAGAAATGTTGGGCTCCATTGTGGTCATAAGGACTACCTGTACTGTATGCACTCAGAATTCATAGAAACTTTGAGTGACTTATTTCATCTGGATAGCTAATACGTATTAATGGTTTACCACAACTCGGCGAATGCTGCATGATGGATCGGTTAGGGGAAATAAATACTAATTGTATGGCTTATAAGAAATCCAATATACGAGGCCATTTCTATTTGAATACTGTACCTAGAAAGAAAATGAATACATTATCACTAACCATGAGAACTTTAATTACTCAGGTCCTATCCAAATATTAGGTAGATATAAATGAAAACCATTGCACGACTATAAAAAATTACTGTTGACCCCTAAAGCTTCAGATAGGTACATATTATGTCCTCGGGATCAAATGAGGCACAACACACATTTTGAGAAAAACGGTGAAAAATGGTAATCTGTCCCCTAATAACCAGGCTTGCTGCTGCTGACTCTGCAAATGGCACACCTGTGTTCCTAGCAGCCACATCTACCAGTGACTCCTTGTGGCCTACCACAAACAAAACTGGAAAACTAGTTGTTACCTGTGGAAGCAAAGACATCCCAGATAATCTCCCAGTCTATTACTGCAAGTACAAGCAGTCCCTGATGTGTGACCGCTTGCTGAACAACCATTTTAAGTTACAATGGACTTTTAACCCATCCTCAAAGCTAGAAATGTTTCTCTCTCTCTCTCTCTCTCTCTCCTCTCTCTCTCTCTCTCTCTCTCTCTTACACACACACACACACACACACACTGTGGTTGTGACTGCATGTTCATGAACCAAAATAGCTAACAGTTCAATTAATTGTTCTTGAAGTTCTTTTTTTTAAAGAGAACAATGTGCTGATGAAAAAGAACCTTCAGATGAAAAGGTTTCCCCCTCCCCATGAAAATATCTATGTTTCAAATCAACTCATAAGGTCAATAGAACAGCTCTCAAACCACTCTGTTCTTTTTCTGAATTACTGTTTGTCCTGTGTCCTGGAAAAGTATAAGGAAAACTTCAACATCAGTTTAGAAAGCAGCTGCACCCTTGAATGAAAATACTGCAAGGTGATTTGACTGTGTGCACAAGGTTCATACAGGTTGTCGGCAGGATTTCTTTCTAGTAACAGTATCTTTATTCTGTTCGATTCTCTGCCATTATTATGTATTTCATGATATATTATGATGGATACCCACAAAGGGTATTGAGGTCAGCCTACACAAAAGGATGAGATAATAAAATGAATAAAAATAAAAGTACTGTATTTTTCGGAGTATAAGACGCACCTTTTTTCCCCCTAAAAGAGCCTGAAAATTTGGGTGCATCTTATACTCCGAATGTAGCTTTTTCGGAGCTTTTTTTTCAGCCCTAACGAGGTGCTAAAGTCTTTGCAGGCTTTTTTCATTGCTACTCCCTCCTAAGGTTTTTTCCAGCCCTAAGTCTTTGCAGGCTTTTTTCATTGCTACTCCCTCCGAAGAAGGTTTTTCTAAGCCCTAACCAGGGGGTAAAATAATGTGCTGAAGCTGACCAGACTAAGGACACTAGCCAGATGAATACCTGGTAGGCATATTTCCCCTCCTATTTTCCTCCCCAAAAACTAAGGTGCGTCTTATACTCCGGTGCGTCTTATACTCTGAAAAATACGGTAGTTTAAAAATAATTTAAAAAATAATATTCATATTGAATTACATGGTTTTATTTAATAAAGCAGGTGATATACAGGCAATACTTTTTTAAAAGTTTCACTTTATTTGGTCAGCTTATACAATTTGAGTCAGTGATCATCAATAGAAACTGTCTGTTCCTGCTCCTAATTAAAATAGTTAAAAATATGCCTTTGTTTGGGACGGAGAATGAAGATCTGGTTTTAGCACCCTTATATTCCTTTTTTGATGGACAAGATGATGAACTTTTCAAGTTTCAGAAAAGGCCCCACATACCATGCTTGTGTCAGAGTTTAAGTCAGCGATGTGATTATAAACATACCTATTTTATTTCTCAATAAAAAATTTGCTTTGTGCTCTTCTGGCTTTTTCAAGATCATCAAAAGTGATCGGTCCTTTTGGCATTTCTAGCACAGCATAGTCTGTGTCAATTATGTTCTCAGCTTCACCTGAAGAAAAAGATGTATACATTGCATCAGTTTTGTAAGACCAGAGATAATCACTGATACTAACTTTCTGTAAAGAGTTTACAGTACTTACATTTCATTCTTTGTAGTAAAGTTCCATACCCCTTATCGTACTGATAGGCAAGTATAAAGCTCAGAGGTATAACTGGAATAAAGAGTTGAGGTTTCTTATTTTTTATTGCTCTGTATTGGGGGGAAAATTATATACTAGATAAATAGGCAATAAAAAGTAATATAATCAATATCCAGATAAAATGCTTTAAATGCAAAATATTAAGATTACTTAATGCTGAAATTAAACATGTTTTGTGGCAATAAAGCTCTGTAGCTTTTAGTTTATATTTTCATTTGGTATAATTATGCAAATAATATGGATAACCAAATCTCACACATATTGTTCTTTTAATGTGCTATTAATGTAGTTTTGCTAACAATTATGCTACGAGTTATATTTTGTTGTGCTAACTGTAAATCCCACATTTGATTAATTGATTATTGTAAGGGCTTTTTCAGTTCACCAGATTATAGCAGAACAATCTCCCATTGTTTTACTCATTTATTGTAAATTTGTTTCTCGCCATATTAACTGAAGATAATTATGATAAATATTTGTTTTAATATTATGTTTTCCACACCAAAATGCAAGATACTTCTTGATAAGAAAATTCTCTCCTCCCATTCCAGTGGTTTACTCTAAGCAAGCAAGCTTACTGGCCCATATTGCTTGATATACCAGAGGGATATAGAGGTTAAGATGTTAGCCTAAGAATGCAGATAGTCAACTTCTAGTCCACCCTTAGCTATAGCAGCTCACTAGGTGAATTTGGACCAGTCACTCAGACCAAACTATCTCAAAGGGCAAAGATGGAAGCTGGAGTGCTGTGTACACTGCTTTCAACTCCTGAAGGAAAGGTGGGATATAAACCTAACAAATGCAAATAAAAAGCAAATGAAAATGGTTAAACCAATCAGGAAGCGTTGTTTTAATGTTGTTTCATAGAGCAAACATGATGTAGTGGTTAAGGCAGCCGCTAAAAGCTGAGAGACACTGAGTTCTAGTTCTGCCTTAGGCACAGAGCTAGCTCAGTGATTTTGGACAGTTGCGCTCTCTCAGTCCTCGGAAGAAAGCAATGGCAAACCATGTCCAAAATCCTGCAGGGGCTAGTTGTCAGAAGTCAACCCAAAAAATGCAAATCAGGAGCCTTTGTTTATTCCTCTTTTCATAGATCAATATCGCTAAACTAAGAATAGAACTAAGTTGGCTCCAATGGAAATCACAACTGGAGATGTAAGTCAGAAATGTCAATTCAGGTCTAATATTAAGCCAACTCAGGTTGCTTAAGTTTCTTTTGCTATCAGGAGAAACCAAGCTGGAGTGACAGGCTGCATGCATACTCTGCCATAATACACTATAAACCAGTATTGTGAAGGACTCTTCCTTATGTGATGTAGTATTTCTTATTTGAAAGGAACAGAAAAGGGAGATAATCACTAATGTGATAGTAATCCATAATACAGCATGTATAGTTGGTCTGTGCCTGGACCAAAGCACCTTTTTCATTTCATGTACACCAGGGGTGGGTTCTAACTTACCTCGCTGCCGGTTCGCTTCCTCCCGAGTCACGTGGGCGCGCCTCATGGGCACGCGCATGCGCAGTGCCAAAAAAATCCAAAAAAATAAATAATTTTTTAAAAAGCCAAAAACAAGATGGCGACCACATACACAGTGCCGGAAACTCGGCTTCTGCAAATGCTCAGAAGAAAAAAAAAAAAAAAAAAAAAAAGCGCCGGTGCCAGAAACTCAGCTTCTGCACATGCTCAGAAGAAAAAAATAATAAAAAAAATTCAAAAAGAAAAAAGAAAATATGGCGGCCCCCACGGACCGGCACCGACCGGTCCGGTTTGGTGATGTCATCGTGACATCACCAGCGTGCCACTACCGGTTTGGGAGAACCGGTCCGAACCAGGAGGAACCCACCCCTGATGTACACCTCTAGACTGGAATATACAATCAGTTATATTTATTTATTAGTTAATGTTTTATTTTAAATGTATCCTTTAAAAACTGAAAGAACGAGAGTAAAAACAATAAAATCTGTCTCTCATTTGCTATTTAAGGGGGGGGAATAACTGCATACCCAATTGTTAGACCCACAGTTGTAAGGCCATAAAATGATCCAAAATACTTGAGAAACTCCCTTGTGCCCGCAATCTGCATGGCCATCTGTCTCTCACGCATTTGATTTTGCATCAGAAGTTGCCTTTCTAGCTGAATGTAAAAAAGGAAAAAAAGATTTTACTTATACATTTCAGTAATACAGAATAACAATGTTTTCAGCCTTTATATATTTGGTACCTATTTTCATAATTTCAGGATAAAGAATTATTATCTTAAACTACATTGGATTACAAAATATCATACACTTGTTCAAATTACTGCATAAATATTCATCTTTTATTTTGGATGACTTAGAAAAATGAGGCTCTCCCATCAGCTTCTGACAAAAGAGACAGGAAAATTGTACAAGGTCTCAATATTATGACAACTTTTATTTGTCAGAATGCAACTTTTTTATTTAAAAATATTTACAGAACTATCTGCAAATTTGATGACACTTGGTCTAGTGCAGTGCTTCTCAATTATTTTCTGTTACGCCCCCCCCTAGGAAGAAGTAAACATTTCACGCCCCCCAACTCTCCGCCACGGCAGTATTGTTGGCAATATTCGGCACGTTTTCGCTGAAAAAACCTCAAGCGGCTTATCAGCGTGATTGGGGTGTAATGTCTTTAAGTGACGCCTTAATTTATTTGGCTTCATGCTGTCCGCTGCCAACATTTTTAGACACAGTAAACATACCGGTCTTTCCTCGTCTCCCACCGTAGTCACAGTGAAGCCAAGTGCTACATACGCTTCGTCATATTTCCTCATCTTAGCTTTCGGGAGACTTACGTTTGTCTCATTATCTCCATCTCTCTCCGCGTTTCTTTTCATCCCTGTTAAATATTTTTCCATGGTGTCTCTTAAGGGTTTGTTATCTGCACTTCATATCTCCTGCTCTGTGCTGGGTGCTCTTGTTCGATGCAAAAAACCCCTACTCCCTGCGGCATAAAAAAGCATGTTCCCCAGGGTCACATGCGCCCCCCCCTGGCATCGCTCCAATCCCCCCCAGGGGGGCAGCCCCACTATTTGAGAAGGACTGGTCTAGTGAAAGGTATGTTTAGTACAGCCCTTAAAACCACTCGATTCATTATATAGTCATGGATTCACCATGTGTAATTGGTTATCTCTTAATTTATGAATCAGTAAAGAAAAGTGAAAAGTTATAGTGCAATCAAATTTCTTCCAACGTTGTTGATTTTTTAACAGCTAGTCAGCTCCAAGATTTTATGAACAGAAAACCTAATATTGTTATTTCCTCAGAAAACGTTTAAGTGTCACATCATAATTCCTGATCATTCAAAATTACCAGTGTCACCGTCTGATGTCAAATAAGGTTAATAGCTAGGTGTCAAGTCAATGTAATTACTGCTACAAGGTTCAAATACTCCAAAACAGGAGACTATTAAGTACAGGTACTCTTTGACTTACAACCAATCCCTTAGCAACTGTTTAGTTACAATGGATCTTGAACCCAGATTCAAAGTTCTGATGGCTGCCCCACCCCATGGTCATGTGACTGCATTTTGGGCTCTGTCATCCCATGGTCACATGATCAAAATTTGTAATCTTTTTGCTAGAAAACTGCATTTATTCCTGGTTTCCAGCAAAAAAAAAAACGTCCACAGTAAACAATGGCTTCTTTTAATGACCACAGTAATTGTTTAACAACCCCTGCAAAGAAAGTCACAAAACTGGGTGTGGTCATGTGATGACCTGCTAAATAACCCTCATGATTTACAACCGTAATTATGCATTCATTCAATTACGGCTGCTAAGTCCAGGACTATCTGTATCTCTATTATATTATCAACATGTTTTATGTCCTGCATTAGAGTCCAAATGAGACTTTAGTATATCACCATACTGAATCTCAAAATAGTTTCAAATCAGTGCTTTAGCATGCAATGATAGTTACAATGCTGTACCCTGCTGTTACAATTCAGTTTATTAGATACAGGTAGTCCTCAACTTACAACAGTTCACTTAGTGACCGTTCAAAGTTACGACACCGAAAAAGGGACTTATGACCATTTTTCACACTTACGACTGTTGCAGCATTCCGATAGTCATGTGATCAAAATTCAGACGCTTGGCAACTGGTTCATATTTATGACCGTTGCTGTGACCTGGGTTCATATGATCCCCCCCTTTTGTGACCTTCTAACAAGCAAAGTCAATGGGGAAAGCAGATTCACTTAATAACCGGGTTACTAACTTATCAACTGCAGTGATTCACTTAACAACCGTTGCAGGAAAGGTCGTAAAATGGAGCAAAGCTCACTTAACAAATGTCTCACTTAACAAGAGAATTTTTGTTTTTGTTGTCCTGGGCTCCATTGTGGTCGTAAGTTGAGCACTACCTGTATATATGAATGCTCTGGAACTCTCCTACTACAGACTGTTGTGGCTTGCACAAGTCCCGCGCAGATGCTCATGGATCCGGAAGACCAAGAACCGACTATGGGGGGGGGGGGCAAGAGGAGTCTGTATCTCCGGCACCTGAGTCCGAGACTGAGGAGGACGCAGGGCCAGAGGACGATACTCAATCAGGGCCTTCTGCACCTCCCCAGCAGGAGTTAAGTGACTCCAGTGAAGAGGAGGAGCCTCTGATTGATGCTAGGGCACGCAGGGGCAGCTAGCCGGCAAGAGTGGCTCTGTAGCAGGAGGTCTCCTCACCTGTAAACCAGCAGGCAGAGGGGCCACGCCCTAAGGTTGCATCACAGCGGAAACTCTTGCTGGAAACAACGCAAGTATTTTGTCTGGCTGCTGTTTGAACTTTGGAATAACTCCAATCCGGGCTCTTGGCCAACTCCAGCAAGTGAGGATAATTTATGGACTTAATGACCTGTTTGTAGTTTTGTATTTTGGAATCCCGGCCAAATTGTTCTGTGATTTCCAACAAGAACTATGGTGAAAAACCTGTAACCAACTTGCTACTAAGCTGCATTTATTAGTGGTAAAGTCTTCTTTGTTTTGGAAAACTGTGTGTGTGTGTGTGTCGTTTCCTGGGGGCTTGCCGCGCTGGGTCACAACACAGACATCTAAACAAGCAACAAATTCTAGATACATGATAAAGTGCTACATGGCCCTGAAAAGTCTCAGTCCCTGTCTTATCTGTCTTTTTTTCTCTTCCTCACCCCACTATGGAGTTAAAGAGATATGTACTTATCCGTGAAACCTGGCAGAAAAACAAAATTGGAATACATTTGTTGATCCTGTTGTCAGTGCCCATCCTGCCACTGTTGGGTCTGTCTCTGTCTTATTATCAAATGGTAATGTTCTGATAAGTATTATGAGCAAAGTGACTGGCTTCTCTGGCTTTTTACAGTCCCCTTTTATCATATCATCAGCCAGCGCAGAAAAATATCAAGTCACTAAGCAGATATGGAGGATCTGACTTCAGAACTCACTTGTCTGTCCTTCCTCCCCACAACTTCCCCACAGTGTAAAACAATGAGACGTAACAATAATAATAGGTACCAGGACAGCCTATTATTAGACACCTTAAGGCACCAGGACAGCAATAGATCTAGTGAAGACGTAGACAAATGTTGCCATGCTGCGCAACCATTTAACTCCTCCAAAGCCAATCAAGCAAGAACTGCTGAAGAACCACCTCTCTTTCCTGGGAATGGGGGTGATTGAAAGTGGCAAAAAGAGAGAAATTGGCAAACAAGCCACAAAGCCCAGTTCAATATCCCTCATTATTTTTCAGGACACCACAACGAGGGAAAGCTGTGCCTTTATGTAAAGATATAAGTGGAGAAGTCCATAAAAATAAATCATCAGAAACTCTCCCCCCCCACACACACACACACACTTTCTCTTCTGCCAATAAATACGTGCAATTTTGCTCTGCCTTTTGGGAAGCCTGAATAGAGTCTGGTATTGAAAACAATGAGGAGAATAGGTAAAGAGTGTGAAAGGAATGCAAGAAACAAAGTGCAAGTGGAAAAATGGAAATAATGTGAGGAAAATGGGCTCAGCGGAAGATGGCTAATGGCCAGAGAAAAGGGGCACATCCATGCTTACCAACCCTTCTGAACACAAGTAGTCCTCGACTTACAACAATTCATTTAGTGACCGTTCAAAGTTGCAACGGCACTGAGAAAAGTGACTTATGACTGTTTTTCACACTTAAGACCATTGCAGCATCCCCATGGTCACATGATCTAAATTCAAATGCTTGGCAACTGACCCATATTTTTGACGGTTGCAGTGTCCTAGAATCATGTGATCACCTTTTGTGACTTTCTGACAAGCAAAGTCAATGGGGAAGCCAGATTCATTTAACAACCGTGTTACTAATTTAACAACTGCAGTGATTCCCTTAACAACTGTGGCAAGAGAGGTCGTAAAATGGGGCAAAACTCACTTAACAACTGTCTCACTTAGCAACAGAACTTTTGGGGTCGATTGTGGTCATAAGTCGAGGACTGTTTTCCTCTGATCACACTCACTATTGGTCACCCGAGTCCACCTTTTTGGTAGCAAGTAGGACAGCTCTACATGGGACTACCTCATCATAGCAGATTTTGCACACTTGAAGAAACAAGACTGAGGTTGGTGTCAGAAGAGGAGGCAACCACAACTCTTAGACCATGATCACTGATGACCAATTAAGCCTACACCTCACTCACACCTCCCTTGTACTTAGGAAGCAGACAACTGAGGTTTAGGATCTGTTTGTTGACAGAGAAAAGTATGATTTATATTGTGGGTGGCAAGCTGCACAAAATCATGTCCTCATGTAAAATTGTTACACATAGGTAACAAATGTTAGAATACAGTATCTACTTACCTGGGCACCGTTACATTGAAATCAATAACTGATTTCTAAATATAGTATGAATCTGCATTGCATAAAAAATAACTGGAACTCAATGAAACGTACTTATGAATAGACAGATATAGGATTCAGCTATTAAAGGCCTCCCTCTATGAGGGAGATGGGTAGTTCTTAAATATGATAAATAAATAAAAATGTGTTCTAGTAGCTATCAATTTGGTATAATTTTATTACCAAATGAAATATATCAACTATCTCCCCCTTAGACTTGGACAAAATGAACTGACATATTTATCTATTTACCTTATTTTATCTTTTATTTTTCTATTACTGTATTTTGAAGACTTGGCCTAACTCTAAAAAGAAATCTTTTTTGTTTTAATGGAAGAGAGAACAGGATCATACAGTATTTCTAAAATCTTCACATTGTTACAAAGTTCTGTAATGCAAAAACCCACCTGAAGTCGAGAATTCATAAGCATGAATTCCTTCTGATTCTTTAGGCTTTCATTGACAGACTTTGAAAAGATGAATCCCATTTTGATCTAAAAGGAGAGAAGAATGCATTGCAACAGTAGTTAACAATCTCCCAAACATTTTACACTTAATAATGCTATCATATATCTTGAAGAAACCAGAGTGTGTGGGGTGGATAGTTTTGCTGTGCCTTTAATTATGGTTGCCAACAATAGGCTGAATTTGTCATGAGGGCTATCAGATCGAGCTGCAAAAATCCCAGGTCAAAGGATACAAAGGAATCATAAAACCTACCGAAAACTATAAACTCGGTTCTGCTTATATTAGTGGCGGTGGAGGCATCTGCAGCCCAGCTATGGTACTCCTACTTCCTACATACTAAAATGACAAATCGACGTTTACAAACCACAATTGCCGAGAGGGGTGAATAGGGGTCCTTTGTCGAGAGGCTCAGCCTGGGCGGTTCGCGAGCCAAGACACCACAAACTCACGCGGGCGACGCACGTGCCGCCCACGCGTGTCGAGTATCCCAGCTTTCTTGAGGGCCGGCCGGGAGAATGATGGGAGTTGTAGTCCCAGAGTCTACCGGTGCCCAGTCCGTGCCAACCACCGCGGCGCCGTACACCACTGCTCTGCCGAGCCCCGATCGTGCACAAGCAGCGAAGAGAGACCATGCTTCCCAACTCCTCTCCCTTCTTGGCCTTTCCTTAGCCCGGGGGTGTCCAACCTTGGCAACTTTTAAGACCCGTGGACTTCAACTCCCAGAAATCCCCGGCTGGAGATAAGGGGCGTGCATAAGCGCACCAGCGTGCCTACCGTCCCTGTCCTACTGTCCTATTGTCCTCATCTATCTGTATTCACTTTGATTATGTTTATACCTATACCTGCTATCTTGTACATGTTTGACAAACAAATAAATAAAATAAAATAAGTCCACAGGTCTTAAAAGTTGCCAAGGTTGGACACCTTGCCTTAGTCTAAACTTTCCCATATTTTACCTTTTCAGGTGATCTTCACTCGCTCAGAACCTAGTTGGCCTAGGTTGCAAAACACTTCCGGGCACAATTCGCCCAGCGCGGCCGACGAACAGCTTGCCCGGAGTTTGTATGGGCGTTCAAAAGAGCGAAGACATTAGAAGCAGTTGTGGAAATCGCCAGCGAGGCAGAGAGGGCGTGGGGGGTGGGGAGATCCAGCTCAGAGAAAGATCCCCTGCTACGGTATGCACTTTTCAATAACAACAACTAACGAGTTGCAACTAACAACCACGGGGGGGGGAATCACCCGTGTCGGGTTGATAGCTATCATACGCATCCTCAGGGAGAGTCAATTGGGGTAAAGAATCTCAGATCAGGGCTGCAAATGCTACCGTAGAGGGGAGCCAACCGAGACCTCCTCATTTGGCCTTGGCTTGGACTATGATTCATGTATGATTCATGCCAGCATCTGTTTGCTCCATAGCCGGCTGGATGGTGATCAGATGATAAAATTGCATTTTTCTACACACCCTTTCTTTAAAAAATAAAAATAAAAATAAAAATAAAAGAGGCAAAGCTCGGTGGTATACCCAGCTCTTTGCAACGTCTTTGGTGGGGGGTGCTCTTGAGTGTAGCCACGATCGGGGCAGCAAGAAACAACAACAACAACGCGCACACACACAAACTGGAAAAGCAGATGACGCTTCTATGCAGCTAAATAGGCTAAACGCCGATAGGGGCTTCGTAGCTCAGAAATGCAAAATTAAGCAAAAGTTGCAAGCTTAAGACAGGCACGAACACTGCGCTCAAGTTTGACCTCACAGGGTTGTTGCTGTGGGGGAAAACCGGAGGAGGAAGGCGTATGTTCGTTGCCTTAAGTTATTTATAAAAATAGTAAAGGCGGGACGTAAATAAATGAAGTTTTAAACTGCTAAAAGGGTCAGGGAGAGAATCTTCCCTTCACAGAGCCTCACAGAGAAGGGTTAAAAACAAAATTAAGACGCGGCGACGTCCTTGCGGTCGAAGCCTCGCCCTCTTTTAACGAGCTGGAAGAGACCCGCGTCTATGGCCAAAGCCGACCTGAGGGAAAGTGTCGAGGGCATTTCCGGCCACGGCCAGGCTTGTAGCAAGAGGTGGAAGCAGCTCCCCAGAAAAAAAAAATATGTGAAAGACTTTTCTGTCTCCTCACTTGGCCCCAGAATTTTTTTAAAAACTGAAATGGGAAAGGGTAACCAAAGTCTAACAGAATAACAGAGTTGGAAGGGGTCTTCTAGTCCAGCCCCTGCTCAAGCAGGAGACCCTGTATCATTCCAGACAAGTGGCTGTCCAGTGTATTCTTGGAAGTCTTCAGTGATGGAGCACCTACAACTTCTAAAGGCAAGCTGTTCCACTGGTTAATTGTTCTCACTGTTACGAAATTTTTCCTTAGTTCTAGGTTGCTTCTCTCCTTGATTAGTTTCCATCTATTGTTTCTTACCTTGTCTTCTGGTGCTTTGGAAAATAGGTTGATCCCCTCTTTGTGGCAGCCCCTCAAATATTGGAACACTGCTATTATGTTACCCCTAGTTCTTCTTTTCACTAGACTAGACATACCGAATTCCTGCAACCTTCTTCATATGTTTTAGCCTCCAGCTACCTAAACATCTTTTCTGCATTATTTCCAGAGTCTCAACATCTCTTTTATAATATAGTGACCAAAACTGGATGCAGTATTCTAAGTGTGGTCTTACTAAAGCTTTATAAAGCGGAAATAATACTTCACATGATCTTGATTTTATCCCTCTGTTAACGTGATCTAGGATTGGATTGGCTTTTTTGGCTGCTGCCACATACTGCTGGCTGAAATTTAAATGATTGTCCACTAGGATCCCTCTCAGAGATACTGCTATTGAGCCAAGTTGTTATCTAATCTGTACCTGTACATTTGTTTTTTTCTTGTCTAAGTGTAAAACCTTACTTTTTTCTGCATTGCATTTCATTTTGTTAGATAGAGCCCAGTGTTCAAGTCTGTAGAGATCCATCTGGATCTTGAGTAGGGTGTTGCTTCTGAGGTGTTGCTATTCCTGTCAGTTTAGTGTCATCTACAAATTTGGTGAGTTTCCCTCCTATTCCTTCATCTAAATCATTTATGAAGATGTTGAAGAGTACGTGGCCTAAGACGGAACCGTGGGGGTACCCCACATCATACTTCCCTCCATGTAAATGTAGTTCTATTAAGGCAGTGGTTCTCAACCTTTCTAATGCCGCGACCCCCCCCCACGACCCCCCCACTACCACCGCGACCCCCTCCCTACCCTCTCCCCACGCAGGATGAGGTGATAAAGGGGGCGTGGCACCAGGGGTGAAATGCTCCCGGTTTGGGCTTGCCTGCGGGTCGCCAGACAGCTGGTAACGACAGAAGCGGGAGACTTCGCCCACCCGCCCGGATGCCGCC